>JALMQS010000153.1:7127049-7142511 GCA_024734495.1 Forficula auricularia | reverse complement strand
TACTTATAAAATTCCCTCCCAAATTTTTACCATTTCACAGAGAGAAGACTATCCATTCTTACTTAAGCTAGGTTAAATGAGCTATATTAATCCGATCAAATGAATAAATTGTAAAGAATTTAAAATAAAGAATTAAAGAAAAGTACTATCTTACTCTAGATTAAAGTACCTTTAAGATATAATTTTACTATAAACCTTATTTAACCTTTTTTCTGGTTCCCAATGTACTTAATTAGGATATTAAATATCATCAAATTTGGTTAAGTCAATTTCAAGATATTTAGAAAAAACTAAAAAAGTACTGAAATAAAGTACTAATGTTTGTGGGCCGATATGTACCAAAAACTAATCAGCGCTTCATTTTATTAAAATAATGGTATGTTTTCTATTTCATTGCAACGGTCTGAAAAAAATCGTGAAGGTTGAAGATATCTGATGAGTCAGCCACCGAATGGGGGGGTTGTATTTTTAATGAATTTTATAAAAGTTAACTTGTTGCTAAAAATTTCCTGTGTATAGTCAGATCAAATTTTACTCTTTTTTAGTCAAATAATAATTTTTTTTCATATTTTAAATAAAAAAATTTTTCTTTATATTTTAGTTTCATTATGCTGTAATTTTTTACTTTTAGATTTTATGAAAAATTTATTTTTACTTTCACATTTATATTCTATAGAATTTCTATTCTTAGATGGCCACTTTCAATAAATTTTAATATATTCTAATAGTTTATTATATACAGAGCCCGAATAGAAATTTTTTTTATATCACTCGTTCTTTCGGTTTCCCCCACTTATGGTTCCGCCCCCTGTATACTCTATCTAGGATACGGTCCTACATTTTCAAGATTTCTTATGATTCCTAGCTATGATAGCTAGTCAAATAATAGATAAAACATGAACACAATTTTTTTTTTTATAAATGATAACTCTATTTCGTCAAAAATGAAATTAATGATAAGATTAAAGCATTAAATCATAGGTAATTAAGAAATTATTTCAAATAACTATTTATTTTGACCAAAGTCAAATATTTAATAGATTTGTTATATTTTTACGAAACGAAGAAATAAATATTCCAATCCTTAAAGAATATTTATTAAATACTTGTTTTTTTATTTGGTTTATCTTTAAAAAATAACTTATCTAGAATTATTGTAACAGATTATCTAGAATTATTAGCGACAGATTGATAATCAATATATATTACTTGTTGTCTACTGATTGTCTGTGTTAAATAAAGTAAAAAATGCTCTTTAGACTTATTTTTTTAATGATGATACTTTGGTGAGGTCAGAAAGATGAATTAGGCTTTTTCTTGATTTGACAAAAAATGAATTAAAATTTTATATTCTAATTAAGTATGAGATATTATTTTGAATTCTGAATATTAATAGACAATCTATTTTATTTAAGGCGGTTCTTTAACAAATGCAAAAATTCAAGAATTCTTTGAAACTTGGAATATAAGTCATTAAAAGCATAATACACATACTGTTAAAATTTGAAGACAATTTACCACACCAAACATGAAATAATTGCGTTTAAAAATGAAATTTTTACATATGGTAGATTGGGAAAGGGTGGGAAAATGATCATTATTTTATTTTTCATTGAAGGACTTTCACCATCTTGATGAAAAACTAATATTTGTTAGAATAATATATTCGGAGTAACTTTAAAAAAAATTGAAATTATTTATCTCGTAGTTTTGGTAAAAAATAAAAAACATACAATATTTGGGCGATTATTTTTAGTGGAGGGGATATAAGATCAATGGCTTGGAAATGATCCATTCATAAAGAGGATATAGCAGTGTGAGAAGTATAGTCATGTTAAAAAAAACATAATCCTAAAATTTTAGCACCGATCATGTGTATAGAGTGGTTACAAGGCTAAAACTTTTTTGTGTGGTTTGTCGCGAAACAACTACCTTAAAAAACTAAACTAAATTATTTTCTTAAATAACAGTTCATTCTATCTATTTTTATTCAGAATTCAACCTCGAAAGCGTGAATGAAATTAATTATTTAAGGCATCTAACTCGTGGATCACCATTTTTAAAAATAAATACATAAAGCAGACTTTAGATCAGGTTAAGGACGTTCCCTAATAAATCGATTTTCTTGCAATCCTTTTAAAACTTTGAATACACATTTTTATAAGTGTCCCTTTAGAAATTTTTTCAATAGTCCTTGCGGCAGTAAATGTGTAAATATTGACCAATGAAATTTGCATATTTAACACGCGATCCCTATCCCCATTGATGTTGATAAAACGACTGTTTCATTAAATAACAATCGTAATTTCCTTGAAATTATTTTGAAAAACTGAGAATCATTAACTGAAGATATAACAAATATTTTTCTGCTAAAATAATTGTATCAAGTGGTATTCGTTTTGTATGAAAAATGTTAAAAGTTAGGTACTTTTGGTGGTTTTCATTTTTTTTATCATGACATGCCAAGTGAGAGATGGCGACTTGGCAACGCACTAAAATTACTCAATTTTCCATTCTAAAAACTTCTGCAGCTGGTGCATTTGAGATTTTTAGCTAATTCTACTATACTGTTCTCATCTGGAATTTCGAATTGAGCTGTTTCACTGAAGTTTTTTTTTATTCTTTGTCTTTTAGCGTCGGTAAGAATGCAATATTGCCAGATCAGAGAAACGACGAAGTGAAAATATTTTTGCCTTTCTGCGCATGTGTGAGTAGGGGAAAGAGCGAACTGCATCTGAGCTATATATGGGGAACGTCCTTAACGACACTGGGAAATGAGTGGAAAATACAATCCAGTGATCTTATCTTTGTTGGCATATGATAAAATCAACAAAGATAAAATTTTACACGCTCTTGGTCAATACTGATTACTACTGATATGGACCACCTGGTCCGAAGTAAGTGATCAGAGATTACAGAAATTTGTCGGCGGTGTGAATGAATAAATTTTGTTAAATGTATTTTAAATTTCCATAATTTTATACCTTTCCTGCAAGAGAGAAAAAGATAAAACAGTTGAACCCGGATACTATAATTGGGGATAATGATATCAATAGGTTATTGATATTTCACAATCCAGCCTGTCCCAAACCATACTCGGGCGTAGCGTAAATAAGTTTTCACTTTTTTTATTATTAAATAAATGGCCGGCTGAGCGATTCTTTTAGAAGCTAATCAAAGAAAATGATTTTTTTTTTTTTTTTGAGATATTGCCAAAATGTGACCTAGTTTCGGTCTAGACCAGGAGTCGGCAACCTACGGCTCCGAGATGATTAAATTTATATTACATCTGCTGAAGTGTGATTTAAACTTAATAGACGTTAAAACTTTTGCTGAGATATCTATTCCAGATCTAAAAATGGAGATTCTGGAAATTAAGAATAAAAGTATCTGGATGCAAAAACTTCAGGAAATTGTACGATAGTACAGGTTGAAAAAAATGAGGCAACTATGGAGGAAACACGACAAGACATTATATTTAAATGCTGGAACTCTTTTCCAGCTTTTTATTAAAATGCCAGGGATTTTGACCTTATTTAGTTCCACATACAATTGTGAACAATTTTTGTGATGAACTACATTAAAAACAAACAGAGGCAGACTAACCGATGCAAGTTTAAAAGCTTCTAAAATACACCAAGTACACTCAAAATTTGACTAATTTGGCGAATAAAATACAAGTCCAAAAATCATATTGAATACTGAAATAATTAAAAAATTAAAATTGCGGCTCCCTAAATTTTATTTTTTGTTCGTTTTTTGTTGAAATGGCTCTTCGTTTCCGACCCCTGGTCTAGACCAGTGATTCTCAACCTTTTGTAGAGCGATGAACCCTAGAGCATTTATATTTATTTCTAAGAAACCTTAAAATTATTGGATAAAAAAATACTTGGTAGGTTTCACATTAAGATATAAAAAATAAATTCGTTTTATTTTTTATATCTTAATGTGAAACCTACCAAGTATTTTTATCCAATAATTTTAAAAATGTTTCACCAAGTACCAACACCAAATTCCTTAAAAACTGTTCTAAGAAACCCCCTACCACTAAGATATGAGATATTTAATTTTTCGTCAAAATATAAACATCATGCTACTTTTCTAGCTTCCAAATATAACATACCGCTGCCGATGACGGTGTTACTACATTTTAAAAATTTCCTAGATTTTGGTGAAATTGGGTACAAAAAAGTGCATTTTAATCTATCATTTTTATTTTCATGAATAATATTATTAAATTTTTTTGATATTGTCATTGGGATGCCCATATGCCCCTTACGGATCAGACAGTTTTTTTTAATATATTCTTCCTTCATAAATAATATTCTCATCTATTTGAAAAGCAAAATTATTTCAAACGTCATTAATAACAAAATAATAATAAAACAATTTAAATGATGTTTTCTTTTTGTTACTAATGTAACGTAATCGTTGTATTATAAGCAAGTTAAGGAACTTTAGAGCAACATAAATGGTATCACTGAGACAATAATAGTGATGTTCAACGCATTCTTAAGTAATCAATAGAGATTGTGGTATTCTTAAGTATCAATTGTTTTATTTGACTATTGTTTTTTTTTACATATTCGGACTCGAAATTTAGTATTTTTTACATTACCTGAGAAATTTTTTGAGAGCCGATTCTACCACTACTATTTTTGTTTTTTTATTTTTTATTTTATTGACCTCGAGGCGTGGGGAACCGCGATTTGATTTGATAAAAACAAGGACTTATACTTCGATCTGTCATTTTTATCTCCAGCTGCTTTTCCTGCAATAAAAAATGGGAAGCTGCCAGATGTTGCATTTCATGTTCTTTCTAACAAATTAGTGAAGATTGATCCAAATATTACAATAGATCTTCTGCAAAAAGAGTTAATACATTTTGCGCATAGCTGGGAAAACTTGAAGAAATCTGCCGAAGAAGAAGCTGTGTATTTTAAAGAAGAAGACTTTACCGATAGTGACTCAGACTCAGACTCAAGTGACGAAAGATCTGAAATTAAAAAATCCGAACCAGGAACAACTGAAATAAAGTGCAAGAACTGCAGAGAATGCGTCATTTGCTGCTTTAAATTTCTCATGCAATACAATTTGTATAGCAAAGCATACAAACATTTAACTGTGGCGTATAAATATCTTTTAACCCTCCCCGTAACACAAGTGTCATGTGAGAGATCATTTTCAGTCCTAAAGTTTATAAAAAATAGGTTAAGAAATTCTTTATCTGATGAACATTTGGAAGCTTTTATTTTGATGTCTGTTGAAAAAAATATTTTGAGTGTATTGGACAGTGATGAGATTATTGACAAAGTGGCCAAACAAAGTGAATTATTACGAAAGCATCTATCACGAGACGTCCTGTGTTAATGTAAACAGAGGCGTATTTTCGGGGGGTCCATGGGGTCTGGATCCCCCCCCCCCCAAAGCTCTAAGAATTTTTTATTTGTTATTTGAAATATATAAATATATGGTAGGTAATATTGTATTTTATTATTATATTTTTCCACTTTTTTAATTACTCTTATTATATGTTTATGCTAAGATGTCATCCGAAATTGGTCCACCAGGATACACCACCTACACGGAGTCGCGGCGGCCATTTGGCTGAAATTATATTCCAAACATAATGTCATCGAATATTCTTTAAAATAAAATAAAAATTGTGGCAATATCACTTAAAGAGGTTTTTTTTATTTTATTTTAAAGTTCGACCGCTCTTAATGAAAAAACCTGTATAATGTATATTAAAAAAAAATATAAGATATATTAAATTTTTGTATTTTTTCAATAATAGACCCCTCCCAGAAGAAAATTGTAAATACGCCACTGAATGTAAGTAACATTTACCTACTGTGTTAGATCTTACATAGATTTATGTCGCTATTAAATAACACGTTTGCTCAATGTTGATTATTAAATTTTGATTATAGAATCGACCGCCTATACATAGCATCTAATTGAAATAATCTTTCGTCTGATATTTTCAAAACACAGATTTTCTTTTAACGACTAGTTTACAAACACCAATACTGTTTCTGTGGTATTTCATGAAATGAATAAATAAGCATTATTAACAAATTAAAAAAAATAAGTGGGCTGAAATTGTGTCGCATATCCAGGGCCGCCCCGTGCCAGCCAGCACGTCCCTGGTTATACGTACTTAATTGTGTATTTAGCTGATACCTAATTATAAAAAATAATTATAATAAATAATAAAAATACTGTACGGATTTGATATTTGTAACAATAAAATACAGGTTATAAACAGCGGGGGGGGGGGGGGGGGGGGGGGGGGTTGAAAAACACTGCTTTAGAGATTAGGCATCGCAAGGATGCCAAATACCAGACCTGTTTCAGACTAGTAGAGATTAATTTTTTAATTTCTATTATTTTAGGAAAGGCCTTTTGTCTCTAGGTAAGAAAATATTAAATCGAAATGAATATTTACAGATATTTATTATTTAAAATTATTAATTCCCCAAAACTGCAAACAACGTACCAGTCTTCCGCCAATTTATTTATTAATTATAATTCAGTAGTTTTTTTTAACGATATTGATGAAGATGTATCAGGTTGAGTTTGAATTTTACATTTATTAATAATAATTTTTTACTTTACCATTCATGGTATGGTAATGAAACAATATCATTTCTCAATGGAAAAAATTTCTATAAAAAATTCTATAATGCGTTTTTTATTAATTTTGTTTATTATCTACTTTTTTTTAAGATATTCATTTTATCGTAATATATTTTGGGGTAATAGCTAAAAAAGTTCCGCCGATTCCTACTTTAGAATAATATAGAGTGCCTGAAGCACCGAGCGATGCTCGGTAACTTTTTGCCGCTAAATAGCTTTGCGACTTTTTTTTTTTTTATAATGATACTGATACAAGAAGAAGTTGCACCAAGAAGGTACAACCTCTGTAGTCCATGGTGGACCCTTGTAACGTGAAGATAAGGGGAGATTTAGTGATTGGGTAGTAGTCGCTGGTCTTGAAAGATTGAAGGTTATATATAAGTTGCTGGAAAGACGGTCGGGGGAAGGGAGTTCCAGTCTCTAGATGTCATAGGGATAAATGAATTGGCGAATGCGTTTGTTCGATTAGTATCCAGTTTAAGCGCGTAGGGGTGTTGAGTTTTAGAAAATCGTGTATTTCGCGCAAATGAAGCCCTTGGTGGGATTATCGATTTAATTTCGTCAGAACAAAAGACATGGTAATATCTATACTAAAGGGAAAGGGCGGAGACAGATCTACGATGGGCTAGGGAGTCGAGAGTGTCAGTTAATGTAGGATCGCCTATCAGTCTGATAGCTCGCCTCTGAATTGCGTCTAGGGTATTAAGAGAATACTTGGGGGCCCCTCTCCACAAATGCGAACAATATTCAAGACAGGGGGGAATTTGAGCCTTGTATAATATAAGGAGTTGAGTGGGGGTGAAAAATCGTTTGGTTCGGAAAAGAAAGCCAAGCTTACATGCTGCAGCTTTTGCTACTGAGATAATATGGTCATTCCAAGAGAGGTCAGAACCTAAGGTGACACCTAACAATGATATTTTATTACGAAATTCCAATGAAATTCCAAATGAAATGTCCGGAAGGTTCCTATCTGCGCGCCTAGAAATTAGGCAGCATTGTGTTTTGCCAGCATTAAAGTTTACCAAGTTGTGAGATCCCCATTTTTTTAGCATGCTTAAGTCTGAATTTATTGAGGAGGCTATGTTTGCGCGATTGTCTAGTAAGGATTGAGCGTTGTGGAGGGTGCTATCGTCAGCGTAACAATGTATTGGATTGGAGGGCAGATTTAATAGGTCATTAATATAGATAATAAAGAGCGTGGGACATATAAACTGGTAACTGTTTGCCTCTAAATAGCTTGAGTTTCAAATTTCAAGGCTCTGCGACTTACCGAACGATTAAAATATTTATTTTACGACACTCCTAATTTAAACCCCCTTTCTTTACTTCAATCGGATTAAAATCTATACACGACTATTAACTCATGACACTTGATAAATACACCAATTAAAAAAAAATCTTTTATGTAAATGTCAACTTCCGGTGTTCCTATTTCAGCTGTACTCCTTCTAGCCTATATCGAGCTTAAGTTTCGAATTTCGTAGCTCTGAGATTTATGGTTTAAACGCGAAATGCAGGGGGGTACATTCTTACGTACGTAAAACATCAACTTCCGGTACTTCTATTTTAGCCAAAATCTTGTGGTACTTCTTGTAGCCTCTAGATAGCTTAAGTTTCAAATTTCAAGGCTCTGCGACTTACCGAAAACGAGATATGAACGATTAAAATATTGATTTTGAGACATGACTAATTTACAGCCCCATCCTTTACCGTCACCTCACCCAATTTTTTCATTTCAAACCTTATAGTGGCCCACAGATTATGTCTATATATGTATAGGTATATAAATAAATACCGTATAATAATTTTTTCTAATTAAATAACAATTTTTGAGTTCATCAATTAAATTGCCAAATTCTAATATAGAAAAAATACGTCTGTGAGATTTAAAACTCGATTTTTAATCAATTAAATTGTCTAACTTTTAATATATATAATAATATTTGTAATGATCTATTAGTGGAATTTAAAATTAAAAAACCAATTAAAAATTAAAAGGAAATTGAATAAAAATGTAAATATACATTTTTATAGAGACAACCACCTGTGAATAATTTTTTCAATTAACAAAAAACCCAGTAAAAACAACTTAGCCGAAGATGAGACCGTGACAGATCGAATGTCAAACACAAAACCCTCCTAACCCGTGAATTTCATCCAAATCGTTAGAGCCGTTTTCGAGAAACAGATTATATATACAAGAATTGCTCGTTTAATATAATGAGATATATATTTATATATATACCGGGTGAGTTTTTTTTATCTTGAGACAGTCTTTTAACTCAAAATCAGTGCATTATATTGAAAAAAGTTTCAAATAAAAGTTTGTTTACATCGAGGGGGAAACTACGCTATTGTTTGTTGACGTAGAACAAGCTTTCAAGGGTATTTTTAATGTCAAGTTCTGTTTTTTAAATGGAACCCTATATTTTTCTATACGTCTACTTATTCTACAAAAAAAAAAAAACTGAACAACTTTTATAAGAACTATTTTTTATACGACATCAAATAAAGAAAATACATGATTCAATTAGAACTCAAAAAAAATTCTTAATAATTAAATAATTTTAATATATATAGGGTTCCATTTAAAAAACAGAAGTTGACATTGAAATATCCTTGAAAGCTTGTTCTACGTCAACAAACAATAGCGTAGTTTAGTTTCCCCTTGATATAAATAAACTTTTATTTGAAACTTTTTTCATATAATGCACTGTTTTTGAAATATAAGACTGTCTCAAGATAAAAAACTCACCCGGTATATATATATATACAAGAATTGCTCATTTAATAATATAAGATAAGATAAGATAAATATAATAACAATTGTGAATGTTTGAAGAGACGAAAGCAAACTAGTGTTTAAATGTGTATTTTTATTTTATAAAAAATTCATTATATACATAGTTTTTTCTTTTAAAATAAATTATGGTTATGAATGGCAATTCATAAGATGATAATTTTTTTTACAATTGCAATGTTATTATAATTTTAATAATAATTAATATAATTATATCAACTATTGCATACTAAATAATAAAATGATTCAAAATTTGACATTAAATTTGACGTTTCTTTTCGTAACATTCCTTACCAGAGAATTATTTTTTTTCTGTTAATTTTTTGCTTAATAATTTCACTCCTGAGGAAGCTTCCTTGGAATTTTTTAATATTTTTCCAAGTGTCAATTTGAAACTATTGCTGATATCGCAATCCAATAAACTAAAAAAAGGTTGAAAATTAGTAAGTAATTATTCTATTCTTATTTATTTTATTAAAAAAAAAAATTACTTGATTAAAAAGAAACATCCCCGATTGAAAGTTAACAGCCATGAAATTATTGCAGGAGTTAAATATTGAATCACAATATTAGAAAATAGAACTTTGTCTGCAAAAAATAAAATAAAAAAATAAATGAGAATATTTAAAAATTATATTTTCCTTAATGATTATTTTTCTCAAAAGATCCAATTATGACTAAAATTCTTATTAAATATCCATGCAAAATATTAAAATTAGAAGGCAAGATCTTTAAAACTAGTTTCAAATAAATAAAAACTTATATTCGAAGTTTTTTGCTGAGAGTAGGAGAGTTGTTAGATTTTATGCGAATAAATCAAAGACTATGTTTGATGTATAATATATTTATATACACACACGAGGTGCTCCAGGCATGCCTTCGGCACGCCCTCTACAGCTCGGCCCCCCGGGAAGGTGGCCCTGGCGGGCAGCGTCTCGGCATGTGATTATTAGGTCTGTAATATATATTTGTAATATTTTGCCCCCTCTTTCGACCCCACGCACTCATTTTGGCTATTGATTTTTACAGCACACATTTTATAAAGTCTTAAAAACTAACATTACAAAATTTGATCTATATCGGAGAGAGTATTAATTTTTTGCCCCCACTCACATTTTGGGAGGTTGAAATTATTTTTTAGATATTTGCAAACTCTCAGTTTTCTAAAGAATAAATGTACAAAAAAGCTAAAAATTTCTATATTTGCCCCCCCCCCCCCCCCCTTTTCCGCCCTCATACAGTCAATTTTGATAGTTGATTTTTACAGGAATAGTTTCTTAAAGTAATAAAGAATAACTCTACAAAATTTGATCATGATCGGAGAGTTTTAATTTTTGCCCCCACTCACATTTTGGATAGTTGGGAGTAGAATTTCAAAAAATCCTGAATTTTCGATATTTGTATTTAGAATTTTATTAAGTAAAAATCAAGTAGATATCTTATCGTTCTTAATTGAAAATGCATAATTAGTGTAAACACATTGCAAAGATATTTTGCCCCTTTTTGGGGTCGAATTTCAAAAAAGTAAACATAACCCCATCGAAATATTAGTCGATTTGTGTCTGCATCATAAAGTTATTCTCGATTAAACATGTCAAACATGTTAAACTCGATCTCGATTAAACATGTCAAACATGTTAAACATGTCAGCTTACGAGCCAAATTCTCGTCATTTGCGGGAGGTTTTAATTTTCTGCTTTAATATGAAGAAATCTGAGGCTGAGGCTCATCGAATGCTCTCAAATACCTATGGTGAGGCTGCTATTAGTGAAAGAACGTGCCGAGAGTGGTTTCAACGCTTCAAGAACGGTGATTTTGACGTCGAAGACCAGCATGGCGGTGGAAGAGAGAAGGTTTTCAAAGATGCAGAATTGGAGGCATTACTTGATCAAGACTCGTGTCAAACGCAACAAGAATTGGCAGGATCATTGGGAGTGACGCAACAAGCCATTTTAAAACGCCTAAAAGTAATGGGAATGATTCAGAAACAAGGAAATTGGGTGCCGTACGAGTTGAAGCCGAGAGATGTTGAACGGCGTTTGTTTGCTTGTAAACAGCTGCTTGCAAGGCAAAGACGGAAGGGATTTCTGCATCGCATTGTGACTGGGGACGAAAAATGGGTTCATTACGATAATCTCAAGCTCAGAAAATCATGGGGATATCCCGGCCATGCTTCCACGTCGACGGCCAAACCGAATATTCACGGTTCCAAGGTCATGCTCAGTATTTGGTGGGACCAGCTCGGCGTAGTGTATTATGAGTTGTTAAAACCGACTGAAACAATCACAGGCGATCGTTATCGAACGCAATTAATGCGTTTGAGCCGAGCATTGAAAGACAAACGGCCGCAATACAACAAGAGACATGATAAAGTGATTTTACAGCATGACAATGCTCGACCCCATGTTGCGAAAGTGGTCAAGACATACTTGGAAACGTTGAAATGGGAAGTTCTACCCCACCCGCCGTATTCTCCAGACGTTGCTCCCTCGGACTATCACTTGTTTCGATCAATGGCACACGGCCTGGCTGACCAGCACTTCCGGTCTTATGAAGAAGTGAAAAATTGGATCGATTCGTGGATCGCTTCAAAAGATGACCAGTTTTTTCAACGCGGGATTCGTACGCTGCCCGAAAGATGGGAGAAAGTAGTGGCCAGTGATGGACAATACTTTGAATCATAAATGTATAACCAGTTTTTTACAATAAAGCCTCGAATTTCGGAAAAAAACGGCGGAAGCAAAGTTGTACACCCTTTATTTGGGATACTTTCACTCAAGATGAGTGCCAAAACTTAATAAGTACGTTGCCCAAAAGAATTCAAGCCGTAATTAAAATTAAAGGCGACGTTACACAGTGGTAAAGGTTTTCGATTTTGTATGTTTTTCTTGTTTTTAACAATTAAAAAATAATTTTAAGTTAAATGTTACAATAAAATGTTTTAAATTGTTTAAAATGTTGTTCCAAATGATAATAAAAATAAATATTTAAATTAAATTTACCGTGAATTAGCATAATTTTATTTAAAAAGAAAAAATATTGGTGGGCCAATTGAGATGGGACGGGGCTCGTATAAGATAATTACATCCAGCCCAACTTTATAATTGGATGTTTTAATATAGAGAATATTAAAAATTAATACAACAAAATAGAGACAGATCAATATATTTGACAAAAAGAGTATGTCGATCAAATATTTTTTCTGTACCTAAGCTAAAAAAATAATCTAATCAATTCTATTAATAGTTTAATTCAAAGGGTTTACCTTCATCATCTTTATTTTCCCTTTTAGCTTCGAATTGAATTAATTTCTTTAAAATTTTATTTATTCCTGGGTGTTCTATATATGAGCACGGTTTAGAATCCTTTTCATTAGCAACATTAGAATTTTCATCTAAAATGAGCTTTGCGATATTTTCAAAAGCTGTTCCTAATTCTTCTCCTAAAATTAAGACACTGTGTTATTATTGTGAATATTAAAAAAAAACATCATATTTATTAACAATTAAGGTAGTTGTTTCGCGACAATCTGGCAACATTGTCCGAGCTCGAATATTTTTATCATAGAAATGACAGATAAAATACATTATAAAGGTCGATTTATAAAACAAAAAGTTCTTAATAAGCGATTGAAAGCTGTTGCGACAATGGCTGAAGCGAAAAAACGTCAAAAAAATATTAAAGTTAACACAATTTTTAGGTTAAATACATGCGCTGTTGCCAGCTTATTTTTAGTGTAAATTTTTCATTATTTATTAATTATTATCTCAGAAACTGTGTTGTAAATATGAATTAAAATTTTCTTTAAAAATGTATTAGTTTTTGTTTAATGTTGGTTTAGTTTTTTATAACAATGGTAGTTTATTAATTATAATTAAGTATGTATGTAAACTTTATGATATTCGGTATAGTGCAATGTATAAGAGTCTGAAAAACTATCTTTGGAATTTAATATCTCCGCAACTATATTGTTCATAAATTTCGTTTTGCCACCAATCGATGCAGAAATATTTAAATAATGTCTAAATTTCAAAAAAAATCCTGAGAAAACACATATGGTGAAACAACTACATTAAATTAAAAAAAGAAAATTTTTTATAGACACAAGGGTCAAATTGGAACCCGAGATGGAACTGAGCTCCTAATGCCTATTTCATTTTGTATCTTTCCTTTATTTGTTTTTTAGTGCTAAGTGGCAATGCATATTAAATTACAAATATATTACCTCTTATTAATTTAGGAATTTATTTGAATTATTTTCCAAGTTTTGATGGTGTTTTATTCATATTTATTAATCTATGGACTAACCTTTGTATGTATTTAAAACATTTAATGTAATTAATGCTATGCTTGTTTGTTGCATCCAAAATACAATATCTTCATTGATTGCTTTGATTAGATGATTATTCAGATTATCTCTTAGTTCAGCAATTTTTTGATCCATCGGTTTTTTGCTAAATTAAAATTTAAAGTTATGAATAATTGGATGAAATTTTAAAGAAAGGTTAAAAACGGGTTTATACCTAATCTTATTATCATCTCCTTGTTGTAATATTTTCACTTCATCAGGGTGGAAATAAAGTGGATTTCGATGGGCAATAATATATAACAAAACTCTTCTACCGCATTCATTATTTACAAATTCTTTTAAATCACTAAGAATTTCAGGAAAAACAATCTTGGAAAAAAAAGAAAAAATGTATTTAAATTTAATTGAACTTTGAGAAAATGTATTTATTAATTAATTTTTTCTGTATATTCATACCTTTGAGACAGTCACTGTATCATCAATAGTATCGAATAAAGCTTGAATAAGAAATCTTCCTTCATTTGAGAAGGAGAAAGTTCTATACGATCCTTTTAAAGTTTTAAGGATTTGTTTTCTTTCCTAAAAAAAGAACATAAAATTTTATTATTGTTATTCAGTTCTATTATCAGAATTAGATATGACAAATCATTTATTTAAAAGAGAACTCAGTGAAATGATACCTATATATATCTAAATGACTGATTCTATTAACTTCATAATGGACACGAATAATCTAAGTGTATATATAATAATTTATTGAATAAATACAAGGTCCATAAAATAGAAGGGAGGAAGTGTGAGAAACTGGTGATTGTCAATTGAAAATAGAATCGAAAGTTTTTAAAAATAGCCTAATGAGATGTTGATTTGAATTTGATATATTCTACTGAATCCATGCAAATGAGTTTAATTTTAGATTAAATTTTATAATGTATTGATAAGAGTTATTTTTGTATTTTTTAAATCCTTTTGAATCAGTCGAAGGTGTACAGTTGGTCTGGTTGAATCCATTGGTACTCTAAATAATCTATGGCGTTGTATAAATAAGTGTGTTCATATTGGTATATATATTAGGGTAGTCCTTATTTTGGGTATTTTCGAATTTTTGCGCTGGTAGAGGCTCATATGGTTCGAAATAAATAAAAAAATATCTTCCAAGTTTCAAGTCCCGATCTCAATTTTAACCTGTGCCTCAGAGCGATGTAAGATTCCCATCTAAATAACATGGGGTTTTTGGCATTGAAAGATTCCGACCAAAGTAATATTTCAAAAAATTTGAATCTCTGTAAACTTTACTCTTATAATAGTAGCTATCCTTCAGAGTTTTTTTCAGATTTTTACTTATTATAATTTTGGAGTTACAGCTAGATAAAATACTGCCATACCTTAGTGTTAGTAAGTTATAGACTTCAAAATTATAATAGCTACAAATCTGTAAAAATTCTGAAGGGTAGCTACTATTATAAGATAAAATCAACAGAATTTCAAATTTTTTTAAACCATTCTTTGGCCCGAATAAAAAATTGATCGTTCAATGCCAAAAACCCAATGTTATTTAGATGGGAATCTTACATCGCTCTGAGGCAGGTCGAAATGAGTAGAGGTTGAAACTTGCAGGATATTTTTTTTTTTATTTATTTCGAACCATGTGAGCCTCTGTGCGTAAAAATTCGAAATACAAATCAAGGACCACCCTAATATATATGTCGGA
>JALMQS010000153.1:6874524-7127032 GCA_024734495.1 Forficula auricularia | reverse complement strand
GTATTACTTGGATTGGTCACGTATTGCTATTAATTGAATGCTGAGGACTGCCTACAACTACGAAATATATATATGTATTCTAATTATTAAGAAATGAAATGACGAAGTGTTTTAAAAATTTGATCAAGGTAATTATATTATATTATGTCTGGGTTGATTTTGATGATTGTGAATGATTTATTTGTATTTATTTTTTGTATAGAGCCTGATGAAGTCACAATAAATTGGCGAAATGTTGCAATTGGTCGCATGTTTTAACAGGGTGTTTAATTGTTCCTTTTTTCCTCTGATTTGTCACATCTAATAAAATTTTATTTAAATCTAGGGAAATGGAGTTTTTTAAGTCAATGCTTTAGTGGTCAATTTGAAGATATAGAAAACTTTCTATTATAATAGTACACTCATTGATATTGAAATTGGAAAATAATATTAATTTATACCACGTACAGAAGACATTTTTCCCACAGTAAATAACTTTCTTCTTATACATGAGTAGTGACCGAATTCTTAGATTAGAACATAATTGTTCTAAATCAATTTAGTGGGAATATTTGTCCATCGATTCAGACATTTCACCCTTGTCTATCTTCTTCTTCTTCTTCAAGTGCCATACCCGAAACGGGTGTCGGCCCACATATACCTGTGCTGAGTGTGTTTAGTTGTTTTACACAGATATACGGGACCTACTTTTTAACGCCGGTTCCGAACGGCTAATTTGGAGAGGTTACTAGGCAATTATACTCTTGGTAGGTTGCCATTACTTTCCAAGAGGAGGCGACTGCAAATATCTATCTGCCGAGACTCGGTCTCGAACCAGCGATCTTCGAGTCAGCGAGCCAGCACTCTACCCACTGACCCACAATTTTTTTAACATTTTAACAAATGTTTATATCGTTTTTTTTTTTTTTTTTTTACAATGATATTGATAATAGAAGAAGTTGCACCAAAAAAGTACAACCTCTGGAGTCCGCGGTGGACCCTTGAATCGTGAAAATATGAAGAGATTTAGGGATTGGCTAGGAGTCGAAGATATTTGTGGATGCGGGTCTTGAAAGATTGACAGTTAGAAGTTGCTGGGAAGACGGTGGGAGGAAGAGAGTTCCAGTCTCTAGATGTCATAGGGATAAACGATGTTCGTTCGGTTAGTATCCAATTTGAGGGGTGTTGAATCTTAGAAAATCGTGTATTTCGCGCAAATGAAGCCTTCGGAGGGATTATTGATTTTATCTCGCCAGAACAAAAGCCATGGTAATATCTATAAAAAAGGGAAAGGGCGGAGACAGATCTACGATGGGCTAGGGAGTCGAGAGTGTCAGTTAATGCGGGATCTCCTATCAGTCTGATAGCCCGCCTCTGAATTGCATCCAAGGTATTAAGAGAATGCTTGGAGGCTCCTCTCCACAAATGCGAGGAATATTCGAGACACGGGCGAATTTGAGCCTTGTATAATATAAGGAGTTGAGTGGGAGTGAAAAAGCGTTTGGTCCTGAAAAGAAAGCCAAGCTTACATGCTGCAGCTTTTGCTACCGATATAATATGGTCTTGCCAAAGTTATCCAAAACCGACACGAGTTGTGGACGTTTTTTTCGCTCAATTTATTTATTTATGAAGAGAAATGAGTGTCTATTTGAGAAAGAAAGTTCGAATTTATTCTCAAAATCAACTCGCGATATTTAATCAATTTTATTAACGAAAATGAATATAGGTCAAATCAAAGATTTTAATAGATATGTTTATATTGCATGTAGGAGGGTCTTGTCTCCTCGGGAGTCGAACCCAATCACGCTTTTCTGGCAAATAGTCAGACCCTTGAGACCCTCCTACATGCAATATAAACATATCTATTAAAATCTTAGATTTGACCTAAATTCATTTTTCGTTATTTAATAATTTTCGTTGTTTAATAATTTTCAAAAAAAAAAATTTCCCTTAAAAAGTGTATTTTTAATTGTATGAAGTGATTATTTATATATAATTTTTGAGAGACTATTTTGATGATAGACAAGCGACCATTTTTTAAATTTTAATGGACTATATATATATATATGCTAGAAAATCATAAGATGATGTCATCTATTAAAACCGATGGACTATTTTGGTGCCCCGGATTGCTGTTACTGGCACTCGAGTTCGATTCCCGAGGGGGTGAAAAACAACCCCTCTGACATATAATTAAAAATATTCCATTCCATCGGATTTAATAGATGGCATCATCCATGATTTTCTAGTAAATTTGAATCTATTAACATCGGCAAATTAATATCTTTCATATATATATGTGGGTGTAGCATGCAAGACACCCAATAGTTAAATGAAAAGTTTTTGTTTTTGCAGAAGCACTTGGCGTTTATTTGGACAAGAATGTAATACCTTTTTATTTCCATGCCATATGCTCATTATTCCTATAGAAACACTCTGTTTGGTAATCAAATATTTATCGATGGATGGCCTAACTAAAGCCAAAACTTCATCTCGGTCCCCCTCATCACAATGTTTTAAAAAGTCTTCGATGATAGCATGTAGGATTGTAGACTCATGACGCTCTCTGATGGAAAAAATAATCATTTACAATATTATTATTAAAATATTTATTTCTTATATTGAATTGAAAAGATTTTGTTTTGCCGAGAGTAGCAGAGTTGTTGATTCATAAAGAAAAATCCATGATGATCTGCTTGATGCAATTTTTCCATATTCAATGGGGGTAATTGAACCGGATGAGAAATACTAATACAATACACAAAGAGAAACAAAGAGGTTGCTTGATGCAAATAAACATACACACATATATATATCGAGATGATATATCTGTATATATATATATATTATTTATTTGTTTGAGACTATAGTTTCGAAGACTTGGTCTTCATCATCAGTCTTTCTTCAATTATAAATGTTTTTCATGGAGTCAATATCATATGGATATTGAAAACTTGGTGTTCCTTCGTCACTGCTGGCTAGGAACTAATACAATATTTCTAATTAAAAAAAGACTGATAACGAAGTTCAAACCTTCGAAATTATTGTCTCAAACAAATGAATTATATTTATATTTGGTATGTATAACTTAGGTATTCGGGTAATTGATCCCATGAGAAATCAGAGATAAAATATTTTTAATGATGAAGGATATACATATATACAATAGGGTGGAGCGAAAAAGCCCCCCCCCCCAATGCTCAATTTATTAGGCTGTATGCGGAAAAGTTGCCACCTATAAGTGTGATCTTGTGTGTGAAATTTGAACATCCTACGATGCAATCTTAAAGTGCCTCTTTGCTTGGCTAAAAAATGAGATTGGCAAATTTTGATCTTAATTGGGCAACGGCAACCCGTACCGCAATAAGGTCGGATCATGTCCTGTCTTGGAAAATTCTGGATTTCTTCCAAATCTAAAAGTTTTTAACAAAAAGTGGTTCAAATAAAACTGCAAGATAACATAAAATTTTTTAGAAAATGATACAAGAATCAAGTTTCTAGGATGAGGTGGTTTTCATTTTACGAATGAAAGACTTCAATATTTTCAACCTCATTGCGGCACGGGTTACCGTTGTCAAATTAAGATGAATGATTGCCAATCTCGTGTTTTAGCCAATCGGTAACAATTTTGGGGATCAGAGCTGCAAAAATTTGAAGAGATGTTTCTTGTGACCACCTAATGAACATTAAAAATTGCCTATTTTGACGATCGATTTTGGCTAAACGACTGAAGCAATTTTAACTTATAATAGATTATTCGACATGCTCTTTCATTTTGATAAGAGTAAAATTTTCTGTAGGACGCATGATTTTCGGGTTATAAGCAAAATATGAAAAAAGTCCACAATTTTCGTAGTTTTTAGTCCCTCAAAAATTTAGCACCAGCCAGAAACCGTCGAAAACTCATATAACTCTTATTTGGAATGCTTAACGTCGATTATAATTATTTCCAGCTTTTCGGCATTTTTTCGGTGGTTTTCAGAGAGAAATCATCAGTCAGCGTCAAAAGTGCACTCTTCACCAGCCGGCGCAATACACACTTGAAGGGGCACCTTAAGGTAGTTGTTTCGCGACAATACTAGCAAAAAGTTAATGCTAGAGTATGTAGAACAGACAATATAAGGATTCATAATTCATAAGCCCAAAACTTTTTGCTGTTTATGTACCAATTCTAGCCAATCGTACTCGTTTGACAAGTCTGGCACCATTATAAGAGATTGAATATTTTTATATTAAAATGACAGATAAAATACATTTTAAATTTCTATAAAAATCGTTTTGTTATTTTTTAACAAATGTAATAAACGTCTACGTTACACCTTATGAAAATTATAATTTTGAAAAAATCTAGCGCATGGGCGCTTTATACATCTTTCGCTGGTTAAATAAATGCGCTGTTGCCAAATTGTTTTTAGTGTAAATTTTTTTTACATTTTTCATTATTTATTCATTATTATCTCAGAAACTTTGTTGTAACTATGAATCAAAATTGTTTTAAAATATGTATTGGTTATTGTTTAATGTTGGTTTAGTTTTTTATAAAAATGGTAAGAAGGGTTTCTTAATTATAATTAAATATGTATGTAAATTTTCCGATATCCCGTATAGTGCAATGTATATAGTCTGAAAAACTCTATTTTTGAAATTTATTATCTCCGGAACTATATTGTTCATAAATTTCGTTTTGCCACCAATCGATGCAGAAGTATTTAAATAATAATCTGTCGAAATTTCAAAAAAATCCTAAGAAAACCCATTTGGCAGAACAACTACCTTAAGATATTATTTGATTTAGCTGAGATTTTGTATTATAAATAGACTTTGTATTAGGCAACTTTTCCGCATACGGCCGTTTCAAATTTTTGATTTTAGTTTTTTCACTCCACCCACCATAATATACATATTTATATTCATTATTATATGTATGTTTATTTGCATCAAGCAGAGAACCTCATGAATTTCTCTTTATTTCTTATATTTTTAATTAACTTACTTATTCAATAATCTGCAAATATTTGCTTTAGTGCTTGATAAAATTGCAGGTTTCATATATGAGATGGAATCGATAATATCTTGTAAACATGATATTGAAGAATCTTTCTGTACTTTATATAAATCTCCATAAAATTCTTGACACATTGCATTTTTTTCTTCTCGATTTCCCGAAATATATGCAATTTCAACTAATTTATATCCAAACTAAAAGAAAAAAAATAGTATGAAATGACAATTATAATAGGAAAATATAAATAAAATAAATTGTTAAACTTACCGAGTTACTTAAAAGTTTGACTATATTTCCATAAAAGCTTTTAATTATTTTCGGTTTCAAATCTTTGGAAGCATATTTAAAAAGCTTAACGAGTATACGAGATGCATAAGAGGATTGAGCCATTAAAATGATACTACTTTGAATACCGTCGAAAATAGCTGTTCGTTGTTCGAGTGTGCCAAATTTGATTAGGGTCTGAACAATTCGAGCTCCATCGTGAGAGAAAACTAACTAAAAGAGAAACACAATTTTGAAATAATTAGCATTTGGAAAGGTTTTTTTTGCGGGAGGACGAGCTAGAGCTATGGGATAAATAAATAAGTTATTTTGAATGCTTTTGAGCTCTGTTTTCAATTAAAAATTTAAATCAAAATCTTTCAAATCTCTTTTTAATGCTTGATAACGATCGGAGAATTAATTAATCGAAACATTGCAATTCTTTATAGTATTTAAGGTAGTTGTTTCGCGACAATACTAGCAAAAAGTTAATGCTAGAGTATATAGAACAGACAATAAGGATTCATAATTCATAAGCCCAAAACTTTTTGCTGTTTACGTACCGATTCTAGCCAATCCCGTGCTCGTTTGACAAATCTGGCACCATTTTAAGAGATTGAATATTTTATATATAAAAATGACAGATAAAATACATTTTAAATTTCTATAAAAATCGTTTTGTTATTTTTTTAACAAATGTAATCAACGCCTACGTTACACCTTATGAAAATTATAATTTTGAAAAATCTAGCGCATGCTGCACTTTATAAATCTTTCGCTGGTTAAATAAATGCGCTGTTGCCAAATTGTTTTTATTGTAAATTTTTTTTATATTTTTTATATTTATTTTTTCATTATTATCTCAGAAACTGTGTTGTAACTATGAATCAAAATGGTCTTAAAATATGTATTGGTTATTGTTTAATGTTGGTTTAGTTTTTTATAAAAATGGTAAGAAGGGTTTCTTAATTATACTTAAATATGTATGTAAATTTTCCGATATCCCGTATAGTGCAATGTATTAGTCTGAAAAACTCTATTTTTGAAATTTATTATCTCCGGAACTATATTGTTCATAAGTTTTGCCACCAATCGATGCAGAAGTATTTAAATAATAATCTGTCGAAATTTCAAAAGAATCCTAAGAAAACGCATTTGACGGAACAACTACCTTGAGTCAGTTTATTGGAGTGGTACAAAATTTCAAGTTTAAAAATGACTGGTTTAAAAGATTTTTGAAGAGAACATATTGAAAAATTCGATTTTTCAAAACAACGCACATATATCGGGTTAACAAGAAATAAGTTTCCCACTTTAGAAGGCCGTCCTCTGAAGTGGGCAACTTATTTTTTTCTAACCCTGTACATTCCAGCCTCCACTCACAAGGGAAGATAAAAATTGTCAAATTGAAGAAATGGATTATTCAGAAAAATCACATATTATGGAATATGAAGAGAAATCAATGTGGTTATTCTCTGTTGATAAATATAATTTATTTTTTAGAGAGTATAGTTTCGAAGGTTTGATCTTCATCATAAGTCTTTTAAATTATAAATATTCTATCTATTAATTTTCATGTGTTGAAATACCCATGTCAAATCAACACACTATAAACCTCAGCATCTCAGATTTTCATTAAAACTTGGCACAGGTGTACTATTCATATAGACTTGGAAAAATGCCAAATTTCATTCAGATATGTCCACTCAGTTTTGAATTAAAACTATCTAAATTTTCAAAAATTTGCCCAAAAACCGCGATTTTTTTTTCTTTTAATTGTTCTAGGATGCCTGCATCAGACTAACATTCAGAGACTAGAGCTCTTTCTGAGTGTGTTCTGAATTGTTGTACTTAATTTCGTTTTCCTTTTCGAGGCTCAACTCAACAGTCGAAACAACCAAAATGGGTGGAGGTCCACAAATTTTAATCCTCCACCCGGATTCATGGGGGAGTGAAAGTTAAAGGAGAGAGTCCAGAGGACATGTATAGGGTTGGCGAGGTGAATGATGATCGAAGGTGGGCCTAGGGGGAAGGATAGGGTCGGTGGTTGGATGGGGATTAGAGGAGGCTAGCAAGAGACCAGCTTCGCCAAGGCAAAATCTGAGATGGTGAGGTAAATTTTATTGATTTGACCTGAAACGACCCCCATGGACTTCAATTTTCATTTGAATGACACATGGTTAATTAAGGAGGTCCTTTCGCCGCCAATGTTAAATAAAAAATATTAGATTATAACTATAACTTAATTTTTTATAATAGTTTAAAGTCTATGCTTTAGGTGAGGTTTCAATCATACATTAGCGAGCAAATTGTTGGAATCAAATTTTTTAAAGATGTAAACATTTTGTTAGAGTCTTATGGAAAATTAAGATCTTGACACTTTCTCTTGATTATCATTACTATTAGTTGAATAGTTAAAGTTAAAAAAACTAAACGTTAGCTTTTGAAACACGCAGGTTTCTTTTTTTGCGATGAAATATATGAGCATGATTTATTTTGAAAGTGGCCTACAACTCCAATTTTGAAAAAAATAGGTTAATGACAGATTTAGTTGAGACATAGATGTCTTCTTTTCAAATTTGCATAATATCATAGCCAAGGAGTACAATATCATCATGAATTCGTCAAAACTCGATACATCAAAATATATATAAATAGATGTATTTATAAAAATATAAATACAAATATCTCAAAGATACCAAATAATGGACTTTCAAACAGGACCGCATTCAAAGCACCATCGTAGCTCCGTATCATTGGCCGAGAAATTCACTTTAAAAATCACATAAATGCTATATGTTTGGATTGGAACATAGACAGTTTTGATGTCTGACGCATTGCCAAATCATTCAGGATTAATGCACCAGCTGATTTGAATAAATCCAATAACTTTTGTATTTGGTTGTTTTTTTATAATTGTTTTTATTTCAAACATTTACGGCTTTTTAATGCTATTCATTTTTGGATTCTATTATTTTTCATTTGTATTTTGGCTTGTTTTTTATAAAAATATTAGATACTACACTTCTTTTGACTCGGCTTGCGGCGAAGGACCTCCTTGATGAGAGAAACAACAATAAATAAGTCAATATAACTGGGACTTTTCGATAGCACAATACGCCGATCGAAACTTCGTAGTTATATTGTATTATTTCTTTGGAATAATTATTTATAGAGCCTTCTTCGAGTTATAAGATTTAATTGAAAAGATTTTGTTTTGCCGAGAGTAGCAGTTGTTGATTCGTAAGAGAGAACTCACTGAGGGGTTGTCCTCTGCTTGTTGTAAGTAAACGTACGCATTATATACCGAATATAAATGAGTAAGTATGGATATATAGTTTCTATGGTTTCTAGAATGTTTGGCATTCATAATCTTTTTAATTAGAAATGTTCAATTGTTATTTCTCAGAGGTTAAAAAAGAGCTTGAGAAATATTTCCAATTAAAAGACTAACTATGATTGATGAATTATATTTTAACAAATAAATTATATATATATATATATATATATATATATATATACACATATTTATAATCGCCATCTTATCTTATTATATTAAACGAGGCAATTCTGAGTCTGCATGTGAGTTATTAGTCGTGTATAAATTTTAATCCGATTGAAATAAAGGAAAGGGGTGTAAATTAGTCATATCGCAAAATAAATATTTTAATCGTTCGGTAAGTCGCAGAGCCTTGAAATTTGAAACTCAAGCTATTTAGAGGCAAACAGTTACCAGTTTATATATATTCAACTCCTTAGTTCAGTCGCGTTTTCTCCTATTTTCCTAATAGTATGATTCTTATAAATTTACTACAAAGCCCATCTGTCTGATTCTTTGAAATCGAAACAGATGAATTTTGTTCAGGTATTCAATAATAAATTTTATTTAGAATGTTTATATGTTAACGTTAGATGAACGCGAAAGTTAAAACTTTTATTTCTGAATGTCTGAACAAAATTCCATCTGTTTCGATTCTCCAAAGAATCAGACAGATGGGCATTGTAGTAAATATATATCATAAGTTTCCTGTATTTGATTCGATCGCGAATCGAAAGCGAGGTATTTTTGTCAAATATTAAGTGAAAATAATAATCAAATACAGGAAACTTATGATTAATTAATGGCAAACACCTAACACACGTGTTAACGGATCGAGCGCGCTGTACTGGGAGATTGAATATATAACATCTCAGATTACAAATCCATATCAGTGTTTGATATAAAAAGCGTCATGCGGGCTAAACGCGAAATGAGGCTGGATTATAGCCCAATGGATCCCATCACTTTTTCATTCTCTCTTGGTCCAGACTTAAGACTTGGCAGACTCCAATAGCTTCATCCAGCAGTAGTCTCGCGATATATATCTTGTTTAAAAAGCGCGATCAAAAACAATTCTCGTTAATATATTAATTATTCTTTGATATATTAATGAGAAAATTATAAATTTATATTGAATGTAATGGAAGGCAGCCCAGAGTAGTGAGGAAAGAAAAAATTAACACATATCAAAATAAGGTGTAATTTATTGGAATCCTTCCTCCTTTCCTTTCAAACCGACGTTTCGGAGGATTTTCCCTCCTTCTTCAGGGTTTCATTGACCTGAAACCCTGAGGGGAAAATCCACGAAACGTCGGTTTGAAGGAAAGGAGGAAGGATTCAATAAATTACACCTTATTTGATATGTGTTAATTTTCTTTCCTCACTACACCTGGGCTACCTTCCATTACATTCAATTAAAATTTCTACCAGTCCGTCTCTCTCCAGAGAAAATTTCGTTATAAATTTTTGTAAATATATATATGTTTATTTTCATTAAGCAGAGGACAACTTCATTGATATCTCTTTTCATTTAAATATTATGGACTAAATAGTATGTTTTGAAGCTGTTCAAAGGAAGCAAGTCAATTAGTAATTGATAAACGACCAGGAAAAGATGCAATTAATTACCTTATTTAAATTGCCTTTGAGCAGATCCAATATTTCGTCGATAAGCTTCGTTCTTTTCTCCTTTTCCATTTTTTTAACTCGAACTATTTCCCATAAATGTTTCACTTTACTGATTACATCGTAATTTTCATTTTTCTTTGATTTTCTTGTCTTCTTAAGCTCTCGACCTTTCTCCTTGAGTTTGGACCAAATGGGTTTGCCTGAAGAAATAATAAATAAAAACATGTCCAAGCAAATGAGAAAAAAATAGCAAGCAAATAAATACCTTCTGAATTTAATTCTGCTTTCGAGAGAAGAGAATTTGTATCCTTTGGAGCATTGAAAGATTTCTTGCCTTTGGCTTTCATTATCGAAGATTCATTTTTTTGAATTCGTTTTTCTATACTCTTAGTTGGTTTAATTTCTTCTACTTTCTTGGTATACTTCATTTTAATAAATATTTAATAATAAAATAAAAATAGCAATATTCTATAAGAAAAAACAATATAAATATTCAATATAGGTTAACTTTACACAAATACACGTTGTTAAAATTAGGATTTGAAAAACAAGATACCACGTGAAGACAGCTCATTGCTACCAGAGAGTTTCAACCATTACCCGCCAGATGGCGAAGTTTAATATGGAATATAACTTGAGAGGAAATTTTGAAAAAATATTTATAACGAATAAATTTATTAAATACCGCTTTGCATAGAATTTATGACGTAGGTACTTATTTTCAAAAAATATGATTTTTAAATCGCCTTGCTTCTTAAATTCGGAGGCGTCTTGAAATCGATATCTAAAATTTGATCAATATTTATAAATGTGTAAACTATATTTGAAAAAATATCCATAAAATAAAAAAATAAGGTATAAGCAAAGCTGAAGGTCTGTTATTTCAAGCGCCAATTCCGTTGTCAAAACGGTTCCCCCACTCTGCCAACTCCTTCCTCCCCTATCTTAGTTATTTGACCGCTCCCATGGAGCAACACTCAACGAATATTGACCCGGGGATTTAAAAATATAATTATCGGTTTTTAATTAAAAGTGCAGTAGATCAATAATAATGGAATTATTAATATTATAATAATATAATAAATATTATTAATATTATTTACAATATTTTTATTAAATCAAACCACGTAATAGAACAGAATATGTGCAAACGCCTCCGGTTCGGTTAATATATATTCAGTTCGGCTAGGTTGGGTTCATATAGCTCCTTTTCGGGCTGGTTTTTAGACGGTTCAGTTGGCGTCAGGCCGAACTGAATATGTATTAACCGAACCTCCGAATGTTAAGCCCGGACGGGGTGTGTTTTGGACTCCCATTTTTTTTCTAATCAAACACACATTGAAAACCGAACCGCCAATCGTCGGGCTGGGTGTTTTTGGGGCTCCCATTTTTTCCTAATCAAACATACATTAAAAACCGAACAGCAAATCGTCGGATAAAAATAATAGTGAAAAAAGCACCTTGGACTCTTGTATTTCAGTGAAGAAAAAAAATGAGGTCATCTGATTTTCGGTTCAGCCAAAAGTATTGCTGTATAAAAACAGTGTCAATTGAAAAAGTATGTTTAATGAGACAGACTCCTTTTATATGAACTATATATTTTCAAATGAGCGATTTTAATTCCCGCTCTCTTTTATTATAATATATATATATATATAAAAATAATGATTTAGCGCCAAGTTGACATTCATTGGTTCAGCGCGACAAGGGGTAATGGTGCGCCACTGGTGGGGGAACACTGATGACAGCGAACCTGGCGGTGAGAAAACATAACATCACTCAGACCTTCAGCTTTGTCTGAGCCAAAAGATCTATTGAATTTCTAGGAAAATCAGATTCAAGATTGGTTACGTCCAGTGGCGCAATTCGGTATTTAGGGGCCCTGGGTAGTAAAATTAAAAATGGTCCTATATTATAAAGAGAAATCAATAAGGTTTTCCTCTGCTTAAACATATATATATATATATATATATATAATTAATTTGACTCAAGCTTGAGTTGTTTACCAAAAAATAATTTAGTCTTTTTGATTTTAAGTCGATTCTTCCACGTTTTCAGTAGAGGTTGCCATTAATAGTCAAAACATCAAAAATGGAATGCAATAAGGTTATTCCTCTAGTATTAGACAAGAATCGATAGTTATTTTTGATTTTAAGCCGATTTCTCCATGTCTTCAGCAATGGTTACCAATAATAATCGAAGTGTCAACAATCTAATGAAGAATTGTTATTCCTCAAGTAATATATGAGAATCAATCGCTATTTTTGATTTTAACTCGATTCCTCTGTCTTCAGCAATGGTTACCAATAAAAACCGAAACTTCAAAAATCCAATATAGAATGGTTATTCCTCAAGTAATAGATGAGAATCAATCGATATTTTTGATTTTAACTCGATTCCTCTATGTCTTCAGCAATGGTTACCAATAAAAACCGAAACGTCAAAAATCCAATATAGAGGTTTTCAATTTCAATTCAATTAGTGCAACGGTGTGGAAAAAATCGTGGACGAAAAAAACGATAACATCCATCCCCACGCACTTCAAAAAAAAAAATTGCACTTTTTGGCCTCTCGACAAGATCCTAGGTAATTTTTGGCAAAACCGCCACGTGCTAAAATTCAATCTTGTTGAATACTTCAATTTGTGACCTTAATTGAGTCCTTGGGTTCCGTAGTCTTTACCTGAGGACCCTTTGAAGTCGCGCTTGCTGCGAGACCGATTACAATACTTTCCCCATGCTTCGCATTGGATAAAGTAAAAATTAAAAATTCTTTTAAATTATTTTTGGAGATTTTTTATTTATCTCTATACATATTTCGGGCTATGAAACCTTCATCATCATTTTTACAATTTTATTTCCATTTTGTGAAACACCACTATATAGTAATCCGTTAAATAATTCCTGTATTTAATATGTTTCACTATAAACCAACACCGCTGTCCTTAAACTTTATATGTGTGTATGTTTATTTGTATCAAACAGAGGACAACCTATTTCTGACTAATTAAAAAAGAATTTTTTTTTTTTAATTTTTTTAAATCATTGTTCATTATAAACTATTATCATAAAACTGTTCTTACTTGTATTGTATCTGTAATCTTTAAATTAAAAAAAAACAATTAATAAATTTTCATTTTTTTTTTGTATTTGATTAAATCATTTTTCATTATAAACTATCATCATAAGACTGATCTCACATTTTTTTTTTTTTAATACAATCGAATGCAAGAAGGGGTGCACCAGTAAAGATGCAGCCCCTATGGATCTCGAAATATTATTGTATTGTATCTGTACTTGCCATTTTATATTAATAAACGAAACTTATTTCATCATAAAATATTATTTCTTATTCATTTTTCCTGCAATATTCCTGCAACATTGGCAACATTCCCGAAATGTTCCTGCAACATTGGCAACAATCCCGCAATGTTCCTGCAACATTGGCAATGTTGCTGCAATATTGCTGCAAGGTTCGTGCAAGGTTCAGAAGCGGGCATAGGAATATTGCTGCAATGTTGCAGCAACATTGCAGAAAGATTCGTGCAAAGTTTAATAATGCAATGTAATATTACTGCAACATTCATTTCTGTCTGGGAAGATAAATAACCCCTGCCCTATGGTATCTTATCTTATCTACTCTTATTAAACGAGCAAAAATTGTATATATATATGTTCAGTGAGGCTTCCGCGGATAGGTTCTATGTCATTAGAGGTTTTTCGGGTTTCTCCGCTTGGGTTTGACCCAGACAGACAAGGGGTTGGGCTAATTGTTCTCAAAGCCCTTGAAGAACTATTGTGATTGTGGTGTGTTGTTCTACCCAGTGGCGGATCAAGCATTTTGAAAGCCCCAATCGCAATCACATTTTGAGGCCCCCCTACATTACTGATTGTAAAATAGTGACGTTTTAATGAAAGTACATATGTTCAAAAAATAGCATTTTTTATTACAATAATAAATAAAAACATATCCAATAACCATGGAAAAAAATAGTTTGAATATCGCACAACAAAATTTACATTTATTATTGCATTACATACTATATATAAAATTAAATTAAAGTGGAACTTTTCTCGCTTTAAGTTTAGCGAATTTATCAATAATATAGTCATATTCTAAAGTCTGAACTACATCGTTTTCTATAAACATTATTGATAAATTAGTTAAATGTGTCTGTGTTAGTGAGTTTCGTAAATAATTTTTGACACGTTTCAAATGAACGTTCACCACTGGCGTTGCAAATAGGTATTGTCAGAAATTTTTTTAAAATTGTTTCTACATTCGGGAATGTTGATTGTAACCCCCCCCCCCAATTAATAATTTATACATGTCAACAGGATTAGTAACGGGTAGTATTGTGTAAAACTGACTCGCGCAAATTTTACTGACCAGTGCGCAATCAAATTTAAATTATGCGGTAGAACTTACAACTACACATGTATTGAGAAAACAGAATTACAGAACGCGAAAAAATTAAAAGTATGCTTTATTTTTGAGGCCCCTTAGATTCTGAGGCCCCAAGCGCGCGCTTCTTGCGCCTGTGCGGTGATCCGCCACTGGTTCTACCTAAACGTTATAATTATTATTAAACGTTTGTAATTGTTTTTATAAAGAACCTTATTTATTGAATAGAATAAAAAATAATCAAGAATTTATTTAAAAATATCTTTTGCATAACCAGGTCTCAATTTTCTGAAAAAATAACACATTTTGATAGGTTTTATTTATTAACAATTGGATGAATAAAAATGAATCATGTGGTTGAATCAAAAACAAAATAATTGGCTGTTCAAATAAGCAATAACTAAACCCGAACGAAGCTCGGTCTTCCAGGTATATATAGGTATATATATATTTGTATTTTTTTTTTTTATTTTAAAAACGGCTCTAACGATTTTGATGAAACAAACTCTATTAACAAGTTTTGATGATGAGAAAGCGATCTTGATGCGGAGCGGGGGTGGATGTGGTGGATGTGCAGAAGGTGGGGGGCAGTGGTGGGGGATCCGGGGGTGGGGTCGAGCAGGGTGGAGGTGGGGGCTACAATGGTCGAATACATTATATATATTTGTATTTTTTTTATTTTAAAACGGCTCTCAAATAAAAATCGACATTTTTATCAGAATTTTAAATTAAAAATAATATTAAAATAAAGATTTTAACTGAAGAAAGAAGTTACCGAGCCTCCAGGTACTCTTATTATATTAAACGAGCAATTCTTGTATATATAGAATCGGTTTCTCGAAAACGGCTCTAATGATTTCTGCTAAAAATTGGTTAACTTTTATTAAGTCTCATAAGTTATTAGTCGTGTATAAATTTTAATCCGATTGAAATAAAGGAAGGAGTGTAAATTAGTCATGTCGCAAAATAAATATTTTAATCGTTCATATCTCATCTTCGGTAAGTCGCAGAGTCTTGAAATTTGAAAATATTTAGAGGCAAAAAGTTACCGAGCATCGCTCGATGTGCTCCAGCCACTATTATTTATGTAATAATTTGTTTGATAATACACTGCGGTGCCAAAAAATCGAGCCACCAATAAAAACTTCATTAAATGGCAACTTATTCTTTAAATGTTTACAAATAACCATATAATTTGTTGTATTAACTCTTAATCTAACTTTTTCAATAAATATTGTTAATAATTTTTGAATTTTTTAAAAAATAAAAGATACAATTACAAATTATCATAATTTCTTAATATCTACTTTAAATTTAAATAAAGTTTTAATAAAAGATCAAAATCCATTTGAAATATCAATAAAATGAATCATTTTGAATTAAGCATCATTGATAGAAAGATAAATTATACAAATTGGATATTTTTTAAGATCATGGTAATTTCACTTATTTTTTTTATATATTTCAAAAATATTGTACAAAAATATTTACTGAATATGTTAGTTTAAGAGTTAATACAAATTATATGGTTATTTGTGAAAATTTAAAAAAAATTTGCTATTTAAAAAAAGTTTTTATTAGTGGCTCGATTTTTTTGCACCGCAATGTATTTGGGAATCTGTGGGTCCCTGCGGGCTCATCGGCCCCGGGCGGCCTCCCAGTCTATTAAATCTACTACTGGTTACTTTTATCGTTTGTTCTATTATTTATTTATTTTTTAATACCTCAAATACCTAAATAACAATGAACTGAGGGAATTTCCTATTTTCTCAATAGGCAAATTAATATTATTATACTGTGTAAGCAAGTGCGCCTTAAATGCGAGGTATGTTATTTTTTTCAAAAAAATGTTTAGAAAAATCAGGGTCGTCTTGAATTAAATATAATACGGTATTATTAATATAAGATTCGAGAGTTCACCGTTTTTAGGGTAATGTAAAACAAAAACCTATTAATGTCTTTACACTGTCTGTCGGTCTTTCAGAGCATTGTAGAGCTGGTTCAAACACTTTTACAATGTGACCGCCAAGAGATGTTGAGAATTCGTGTGCTATCGGTACGTAAAGTAATTTTTTGGGGAAATGATTTCTTCTTCGAAAAAGTATATAACTAAACCTTTTAATTTATAATAATATCCGTAGACGCAATCTATATAATAAAAATGAATTCTGTTTCTTCGTAAGCGCAGATCTCTCAAATGCCTGGACCGATTTTTTTTTTAAATGTTCGTAATAGTCCAATTCAGGTTAATACGTAAAAAAAAAAAATTGGAAAAGTTGTCGGAAAATTGGAAAATTCAGGAAAAACCTAAAAAAATTCAGGTTAGCCAACATAGCTTGCCAAACAATAAAAGAACTAAACTAACAAAAAAAACAAGTGTTGGTGGCCCTGTTTGTAAGATTTTTGAGTGTCATTCATTCTCAATAGTTCTAACCACATTATCGTTGAAGAAGAATTTAATACTGCAACAAAGATTAAAAAAAAACTATCTATTTTTTAAAGTACATTTAAAACCAAAAATTAAAAAAAAAATCGTCATGATAACTAAATTTTTGAAAAAGTTATGGTGTTATTTAAAAAAAGTTATTTTTTCAAAAATTTCTAACTAGTCTTTAATAGGGTAGAAAAAAATAAAAAAGTTTCAGCCAAGCTTTTGATTATATATATAGATGAAAATTATTTAATTTAAAATAAAATATGTTATTTAAAAATCATTTTTCTTAAAAATACCCTTGGGAATCTCACCTCATCTTTTTACTTTATCCAATGCGAAGCATGGGGAAAGTATTGTAATCGGTCTCGCGTGGCAAGCGCGACTTCAAAGGGTCCTCAGGTAAAGACTACGGAACTCATGGACTCAATTAAAGTCACAAATTGTAGTATTCAATTAGGTTGAATTTTAGCACGTGACGGTTTTTCCAAAAATTACATGGGGTCTCGTCGAGAGGCCAAAAAGTGCGATTTTTTCATTTAGTGCGTGCGGATGTATGTATGGATGTATGTTATCGTTTTTTTTGGTCCACGATTTTTTCCACACCGTTGCACCGATTGAAATGAAATTGAAAACCTACCATTAGTTTAACAAAATGAAGCGCTGATTCGTTTTTGGTACATATCGGCCCACAAACATTAGTACTTTATTTCAGTACTTTTTTAGTTTTTTCTAAATATCTTGAAAATGAATTAACCAATTTTGATGAAATTTAATATCCTAATTAAGTACCTTGGGGGCCACAAAAAAGGTTAGATAAAGTTTTTAGTAAAATTATATTTTAAAGTACTTTACTCAAGAGTAAGATAGTACTTTTTTAAATTCTTTAAAATTTATTCATTTAATCGTTTTAATATAGCTCATTTAACCTTGCTTAAGTAAGAATGGACAGGCTTCTCTCTGTGAAATGCTAAAAATTTGGGAGGAAATTTTATAAGTAACGATAGCAACTACGTTGTTTTTTTATCCGTTACCTTTGCTGAAGACATGTAGGAATCCACTTAAAATCAAAAATAGCGATTGATTCTCATCTAGTACATGAGGTATAATCATTCTATATTGAATTTTTGACGTTTCGCTTTTTATTGGTAACCATTGCTGAAGACAGAGGTTTAATCAAAAGTTAAAAGTTAAAAGTTAAAAGTTAAAATCAAAAATAGCGATTGATTCTCATTTAGTACTTGAGGAATAACCATTATATTATATTGGATTTTTGATGTTTCGGTTTTCATTGGTAATCATTGCCGAAGACACAGAGGAATCGACTTAAAATCAAAAATCTCGATTGATTCTCATCTAGTACTTGAGGAATAAGCATTCTATATTGGATTTTTGACGTTTCGGTTTGATTTTTTTGTGGCAACCATTGCTGAAGACATGGAGGAATCCACGTGAAGAATTGAAAGAATTGGGGTAAATATTGTACTATAGTGTATATCATAGGCAAACAATTTCACAGAGCCTAGAGGGAGCGTCAGCAGTCCGCCATTTAATAACAATCATCCCCAAAGATTATATTTTCGTCGCCAGTTAGCGCTAAAGTCGACGCATGGTCACTATAAAAATAAAAAATAATAAGATAAACATAAATCTACGCACTGAGTCCACGCTCAGCCATATAAGACAGATAAATTCAATTGAAATTCAATTAAAAACTTTATTACTATTGCCGACAATCCAGAGTAGAAAACTGGTATTTATATTGAGTATTTATTTTGAGGCCACTACTCTTGGTAATCAATTTTGAATTTTACTACGTTCATCGTTAGAAGTGAGTGAAAGTCGAATGGTATTGAGTAAACACGGCTAAAAAATTGTTTAACCTCCTGATGAAGGGTTCATAGCCCGAAATATGTATAGAGATAAATAAAAAATCTCCAAAATAATTTAAAAGATTTTTTAATTTTTTTAATTTTTATTTCCTCTTTGTGAAACACCACTATAACCCGTTAAATAATAATTCCTTTGCTAAAAAATTGGTAAAGGTAAGAGAAAATTTAGTGTGATAGATAGGGACAGTGAGGGGTATATAAGGAGGGGGGAGATAGGAGGGGTAAATGAGGGGGGATAGGGACAATGGTTCCCCGTTGCGAGGGCTATATAAAGGGGAGAGAGACAGCGAGATGGTCAGTATATGTCAGTCAGTGACGAGTGAAACATCGACTGTGAGTGTAAGGAGGGGGAATTTAGGGACAATGGGAACCTGGTAAATATGTGTCAGGCAGTGACGAATGAAACATCGACTGTGAGTGTTCCAATATAGCCTCTCCACCTTCATCCACCCTCTCAACTGACTCCAACCCTCACTAATAAACAACTCTTCATCCCTTATATTAATTAACTGCATAGAATCCAAGAAGCCATTAAATATAAATTTATTTATTAAATTTGCGAACGTGAATAAAATATTACTATCTGGGTAACGGGTAAGTAGGTACTTCTATTGTTCTTATAGATAAAGATATACAGATCCACTTCAAGGGCTGACATCCCTGCCCAAATATTAAGAGAATCATGTACTATCCCTAATCCTAACCAACTATTTTCTATCCGTGTTTTCACAATTACTTATTCTTTCGAAGTGTTTCGCGAGTATATATTTACTTGTGCGGGAGTGTACGTAAGTGTGTTCCGTTCCTGTGAGGCCACAGTATTCCAGGTTCAGACACGAGACATTGGCTGTAAAGGTAACATATCTTTATAATACTCTATTCTTATAATTATATAAGTAAGAATTACTATAAATTTTTCAAGTACTTTTTTTATAATTTTTCAAAAAATAAAAAAAAACATTATTTCAATAATATATTAAATAAAAATTTTATTGCGAATATTTAAAAGAAAAATACTTTCACTTCACTATATGTTTTTACTAAATTTTTTTTTTCATTTTTAAGGTAGGTGCTCGTCCTACTAATATTAACATTTCTGGCCAGAGTATTCCAGATCCAAGCAGGAGACTTTCTCTGTAAAGGTAAGATATCTTTATAATTCTCTATTCATATATAAGTAAGAAATAATCAAATTTTTCAAGTAATTTTTTCGATTTTTTTAAAAAAAAATTTCAACCAAAATAAATAATATTATAATTATAATTATCTTTATAATATTTGTATAAAAAATACTTTAAATTCTCTATATTATTTTACTAATAATATTTTTTTTTCTTTTTCAGGTAGGTGGTCGTCCTATTAATATTAACATTTAGATTAAGTATTAGAATTTCTTATTTTATGGAAAATCAAATACTTTATCTTGCGGTAATGGGTAGATGTGTACTTCTTTATTCATATTAATAAAGATCTACAGACCTACTTCAGGGGCTGGCGTCCCTACCCACGTGAGCTTATATCCTTTCCCTAATCCTATCCAACTTCAATCCGTGTTTTCACAAATCCATATTCCTTCGAAGTGTTTCGCGAATATATCTTTACTTGTGCGGGAGTGTAAAGTGTGTTCCTGTATGGTCAGACTATTCCAGGTTCAAGCAGGAGACTTTATCTCTTCTGTAAAGGTAAAATATCTTTATAATATTCTATTCATATATAAGTAAGAAATTCTCTAAATTTTTCAAATAATTTTTTTCGATTTTTTTTAAAAAAAATTTCAAATTATATAAATAATATATTAAATATAACTTTCTTTAGAATGTATATATAAAAAAATACTTTAAATTATCTATATTATTTTACTAATAATATTTTTTTTCTTATTTCAGGTAGGTGCTCGTCCTACTAATATTAACATTTAGAGTAAGTATTTGATTTTCTTATTTTCTTGAAAATCAAATACTTTATCTTAGGGTAACGGGTAGATGTGTACTTCTTTATTCTTATAAATAAAGATGTACAGACCTACTTCAGGGGCTGGCATCCCTGCCCAAGTGAGCTTATATCCTTTCCCTATTCCTATCCAACTTCAATCCCTGTTTTCACAAATCCATATTCCTTCGAAGTGTTTCGCGAGTATTTTTTGACTTGTTCGCGAGTGTAAAGTGTGTTCCTCTGTGGCCAGAGTATTCCAGGTCCAACCAGGGGACTTTCTCTCTTCTGTAAAGGTAAAATATCTTTATAATACTCTATTCATATATAAGTAACAAATACTCAAATTTTTTTTCGATTTTTTAAAAAAATTCCAAATTATATAAATAATATATTAAATATAATTTTCTTTAGAATATTAGAAAAAAAATACTTTAACTTCTCTATATTATTTTACCAATAATATTTTTTTTCTTATTTCAGGTAGGTGCTCGTCCTACTAATATTAATATTTAGAGTAAGTATTTGATTTTCTTATTTTATGGAAAATCAAATACTTTGCCTTTGGGAAACGGGTAGATGTGTACTTCTTATTGTTATAAATAAAGATGTACAGATCTACTTCAGGGGCTGGCATCGCTGCCCACGTGAGCTTATATCATTTCCCTAATCCTATCTATCTTCAATCCGGGTTTTCACAAATCCATATTCCTTCGAATTGTTTCGCGAGTATTTTTTTACTTGTTCGCGAGTGTAAAGTGTGTTCCTGTGTGGCCAGAGTACTCCACGTCCAAGCAGGAGACTTTTTCTGAAATGGTAAAATATCTTTATAATACTCTATTCATATATAAGTAAGAAATACTCTAAATTTTTCAAGTAATTTTTTCGTTTTTTTTTTTTTTTTTAAATTTCAAATTAAACAAATAATATATTAAATATAATTTTCTTTAAAATATTTGAATAAAAAATACTTTAAATTTTCTATATTATTTTACTAATAATATATTTTTCTCTTTTCAGGTAGGTGCTCGTCATACTAATATTAACATTTAGAGTAAGTATTTGATTTTCTTATTTTCTGGAAAATCAAATACTTTATCTTAGGGTAACGGGTAGATGTGTACTTCTTTATTCTTAAAAATAAAGATGTACAGATCTACTTCAGGGGCTGGCGTCCCTGCCCACGTGAGCTTATATCCTTTCCCATATCCTATCCAAATTCAATCCTTGTTTTCACAAATCCTTATTCCTCCGAAATCGAAATGTTTCGCGAGTATATTTTTAATTGTGCGCGAGTGTAAGAAGAGTGTTCCTGTGGGGTCAGAGTATTCCAGGTCCAGGCATGAGTCTTTGGTTGTTAAGGTAACATATCTTTATAATACTCTATTCTTATATTTAAATAATTAAGAAATACTCTAAATTTTTCAATTCTTTTTTCGAATTTTTCAAAAAAACGATCAAATAAAATAAATAAATATAATTTTATTGGAATATTTCTATAAAAAATCTCATAATTTCACTATATAATTTTGCTAATATAATTTTTTTCTTTTTCTAGGTAGGTGCTCGTCCTACTAATACTAACATTAAAATTAAATGATTAAGTAGAAATAAATAAAAAAATTAAAATTATTACTTTTTTCTAAATTAAATATGAGATATTGGTTTGAAACAATATCGCCTTTATATTTTCAGTCTAATAAAATTATTTCACATGGATAGATAATATAATTTCAATTTCGGTTAAAAAAAAATAACCTTCAAAATAATTCACTTTTAAAAATAATCGCCTCTAAACTTCAATCTAATTATTTTTCTGTTTCTGATTTAATGCATGAGTCAATAACGAACTTTCTCTCATCATATTCAGATCTACAAATTTTTTATATTTGTGTCTTAAATACAAATACTTGACAAAATTTTTATACAAAATTTCTAATGTTTTAAGACTTTGATTCGAAACAAATTGCAGTATTGGAGACATTGTACTGGTATTTGATTCGGAAAAGGTCTTTTAACAATTACTTATCTCAAGTGTAGACGTATTTTGGTACAAATACAATGTCTCCTATTTGTTCCAAAACACGTCTAGGCTTGAAATTTTCATTATTTTCGACTTTAAAATTTCAAATTGTATTTCCAAGTGATTTATACATTTGTAAATAAAGGAAATATTTAAAAGTATCACTCTATTAGTATATTTTGTAATTTGCGATCAAAATTATATTAACGATCTCCGTTTAATTATTATTTATTTATCTATCCATGTGGGGGTGGCGACAGCTGCCTTCTCGTGGTGCCCCCTGTTCTCGCTAAACAGCTGTCTATGTCTCTGTATAAAAAATTATATATCGAGACATAATCATATATAATAATTTCGTTTGCATAATTTTACATACACATTTTCCTATTAATAATAATACACATTATCGAAAACGCATATATTATAACATATAGCTACTATTGCAATTATAATTTCACTTTTGGTATTGATTTTACAAAAATAAAATACAAAATTCTTGTTTAATTTTCATAAGTAAAATTCTTGCAAACAATAATATATTTTATATGAAATTTGAAGTATTTATATTCGACTGAAAATATAAGGGAAATTTTCCGACGTCAATTGAATTGGTAGTATCACAAGTAATAAATACAATGGTTAAGTGCTTATTTTTTTCTAAATTAAATAGTTGTTGGGATAGAAATTTGCACAAATTATTATGATAAAAAATTTAGAGATTTTAAATATGATTATATTCCTAGATTACATGTTGCATTTTTGAAATTAATTTGAGAACGTTGCGAGGGGGTGGGGTGGGGTGGGGGGGGTAAATGAAACTTATCTTCAAGGGGAATTGAGCTTTACTGAAATTAAAGTGTTGAATTAATGTTTTTTTTTTTATAATTATTATTTTTATTTATTTATTATATCTGCTTTGACTTTTGGTTGGGTATGGGTGGTGCTTCTCAGCGGCTGATCTGAATCTTGGCGTCCCTGGTATGAAGAATGAGATGTATATGGCTAAATTTACCGTGAATTAGCATAATTTTATTTAAAAAGAAAAAATATTGGTGGGGGACTGGGCTCGTATATGGTATGACACGGTATGAAGATACTCTTGACGTTCTGAGATTTTAGGGATGCGCAACATCCACAGCATCCATGGACCGCACTCCACTGATAATAATATATTATTTATATTATATATTATTATAATTTATATTTATATAGTTTACATACAATAGATGTTTACAGTTGTACTTTAACTCCACGAGTTTTTTCTGCACTTAAGCAATTATTATTCTTTGTGAATTCCATTAGCATAAAGTGTATCTATATTGGGCAAATTATCGGTTTGTGTCTTCACAAAACCTGTCTCTGCCATTATATGTATAAGAAAATATTATTTAGGAAAAGTATTTTGAAAGTTAAACTCGGCAATTTTCGCACAGTGGTCGGATATATAGTTCAAATTTTTAACTTTGACGTATTATTTTCTCATACAAATAATATCTAAAATCAATTTTTGTTAATATTATTCGAAACAATTAATATTACTGTACTTAAATAAGCTGACGTGTTCTGATGTGGCCATCTACTTGATTTTACCATACAACCTGGCCTCTCACTTATATTTAATTTTTAATAAAATTATTTATAATCATTTAGGGGAGGGGGGGTTAGTTTTTGCATTTTTAGATTACTGTGTGCCCACTGATTATGTAGTACAAAATTTGGTTGAGTTTGGTACAAGAGCCTATATTTTCATTTTTCGCCCCCCCCACCCATTTTGGGCGGTTATTTTTTGCATTTTTAGACTTCTGGGGTCGCACTGATTATGTATACAAAATTTGGTTGAGTTTGCTCAAATAGCCTAGATTTTTAATTTTTAACCCCTCCACCCCCTTAATTTTGGGTCGATGTGCACCAAAATCTAATCAGCTCTTAATCTCAATGGACCAAAACTAGGTATGAAATTTGGTTTCGGCTATTCACACTAGTTTTGAGCTAGATTGTCTCACAAAAACTAACAGACATTTTGACAAAACAATTATTATCTCGAAAAATATTATTTTTTCGATGTTCAGCACTTATTAGGGCTTTTTTGTAGAGAGAAATGCCATGGTTTCGCTCAATTTTTTTAATCAAAATAGTTTGAGCCGTTTTTGAGGTGATTCGAAAAATGAAGGAAAACAATTTTATTCATGCACGATTTCAATACTTGACCATACCCTGTATGGTAAAGTAAATAAGCTGACGTGTTCTGATGTGGCCATCCACTTGACTTTACCATACAACCTGGCCCCTCACTTATTTTTAATATTTAATAAAATTATTTATAATCATGTAGGGGGGGGTTTAGTTTTTGCATTTTTATACTTCTGGGGCCCCGCTGATTATGTATACAAAATTTGGTTGAGTTTGGTAAATAGCCAAGATTTTCATTTTTTGACCTCTACACCTCTCCCCCCATTTTTTGGCGGTTAGTTTTTGCATTTTTAGACTTCTAGGGGTCCAATTGATTACGTATACAAAATTTGGTTGAGTTTGCTCAAATGGCCTAGATTTTTAATTTTTAACCCCCTCCCTCCATCCCTCTTAATTTTGGGTCGATATGCACCAAAGTCTAATCAGTTCTTAATCTCTATGGGCTAAAACTACTTGTGAAATTTTGTTTCGATAATCAAACTAGTTTTTGAGCTAGCTCCTCCACAAAAATTTGGTAACGCACAGACTAACGGACAGACAACCAGACAGACAAACAGACATTTTGACAAAACAATTATTATCTCGAAAAATATAATTTTTTCGATATTCACTTATTAGAGCTTTTTTGTAGAGCGAAATGCCATGGTTTTGCCCAATTTTTTTAATCAAAATAGTTTCAGCCGTTTTTGAGATATTTTGAAAAAAGAAGGAAAAAAATCACTTTTTTCATGCACGATTACAATACTTGACCATACCCTGTATGGTAAAGTAAAAACTAAAACACGCTTCTAAAAAGTACAAAATAATGTAATACTTAATCAAAAAGCGCGGGGCACTTTGTCGAAATTAATTAAAAGTTTCTACGCCCCACACTTTTTGATTAAGTATTACATTATTTTGTACTTTTTAGAAGCGTGTTTTTTAGTTTATTTAAAATATAATTTTTTTATTCTTTTTACATAATTTCATTTAAATTGAGTAGGTAAACAATTATTTTTATAGAGAAATGTTTGCGGAATTTAACAGAACAAAAATCACATTGATACATAGATAGATACATACATACATACATACAGGTGATTTTCTTATAATATATCTAGAACAAATTCGTTATAAGTTATAAGCTAAGAAACGGCGCACTGTGAAAATGAGGTAGTTTAGTTAAGATATTTTTTTTCAGTTGATTTTATTATATAATAATACATATAGTAACTAATAAGTAATCAAATATTACTATATACGTATAATGAATCATCTGTTATTTCATATGTGCGTTGTGATATTTATTTCATTTCAATAGTTATCTTTAAATTTATAGTTTTCCTTTCATTCTAATCTTAAAACAATATTATCAGATGTAGGTATTGTTTATATATCAGAATATGATAAAGAGCATTATATACATATATCATTTATTAGTTATGTAATTTATATTATGATTTCATACAAAAATAATGATTTTCTTAGAGAAACAACATAGTTGAATCAAATGCAACATATTCTTGAATTCAATCCTAAAACTTTTCTGGTTAATAATAAGGAACCAAGCTAAGTTAGACTTATATTCGAATTTTTGATTTAGCAAAACATTTAATATTTTTGGGTTAGATAAAAGTTAAAGTAAAAATTGTATCAAAATTACAATCTCTCAACAGATAGCGCCATTCATATTAAACACACCCCGATATTATGTTCCGATTTTCTGCTCCAAGATGATCAATACCGACCCCCGTTTCGAAACTTTCAAATATTAAAATGTATATATCGTCATTTCGTCACCCCATTGCAAGAACTAGGTAACTCCAAAAAATCTTTTTTGAGATACCTGGCTATTTCATAGCTAAAAATACATATGAATTGTTATTCATAACTGTAATAATAATAATCTGTAGTCATATTAAGCAGTTTATTCAGATAAGCACTTTAAACATGCCTGGTATGGAATAGGTAAAACATTTTCAGCCCATTTTTCAAGAACTTGAAAAATCGAGTTACCTAGTTCTTGCAATGGGGTGACGATATATGCACTGATAGAGCAGTGGCTAAGACGCTTGACTTCATCGAGTTCACTCGGAATCGAATATCGCCTTAGTCAGAATAATTTTCATCTTTGCAAAAATGCAAGGCATCCCACAAATCTAAGGGAAGGCAACGGAAAACCACCCAAAAATTTCTTAGGAAAATTACAATGGAGAGGATACTCTCCATTAGTAATCGCTGACGCCCGGAATCGAGTATGGCATTTGAACAAGATTATTTTTAATTTATCCAATGCGAAGCATGGGTAAAGTATTGTAATCGCTCTCGCGCCAAGCGTGACTTCAAAGGTCCTCAGGTAAAGACTACGGAACCCATGGAATCAATTAAGGTCACAAATTGTAGTATTCAATTACGTTGAATTTTAGCAACGTGACGATTTTGCCAAAATTACCAGCGATCTCGTCGAGAGGCCAAAAAGTGCCATTTTTTACTTTATTTTGGAAGCGCGTGGGGATGGATGGATGGATGTTATCGTTTTTTTCGTCCACGATTTTTTCCACACCTTTGCACCGATTGAAATGAGAATTGAAAACCTACCATTAGTTTAACAAAATGAAGCGCTGATTAGTTTTTGGTACATATCGGCCCACAGACATTAGTACTTTATTTCAGATACTTTTTAGTTTTTTCTAAATATCTTGAAAATGACTTAACCAATTTTGATGAAATTTAAAAGTCCTAATTCAATTACCGGAACAACAAAAGGTTAAATAAAGTTTTTAGTAAAAGTATATTTTTAAAGAATTTCTGTCTAGAGTAAGATTGAACTTTTTTTTAAATTCCTTATTTTACCAAAATTTAAAAAAAAAAACTTTAAAATTGATCATTTTGATCGGTAATATAGCTCATTTAAACTTGTTTAGCAAGAATGGTTAGGCTTCTGTTGTGAAATGATAAAAATTTGGAGGAAATTCAATTCAAGCTTGAGTTGTTTGCCATAAAATGAATTTAGTCTTTTTGATTTTAAGTCGATTCTTCCACGTTATCAGTAGAGGTTGCCATTAATAGTCAAAACATCAAAAATGGAATGCAATAAGTGTTATTCCGCTAGTATTAGTTAAGAATCGATCGTTATTTTTGATTTTAAGCCGTTTCATCTATGTCTTCAGCAATGGTTACCAATAATAATCGAAGCGTCAAAAACCTAATGTAGAATTGTTATTCCTCAAGTATTAGATGAGAATCGATAACTATTTTTGATTTTTAACTCGAATCCTCCATGTCTTCAGCAATGGTTACCAAATAAAAACCGAAACGTCAAAAATCCAATATAGAATGGTTATTCCTCAGAGTATTAGATCAGAATCAATCACTATTTTTGATTTTAACTCTATACCTCCATGTCTCAGCAATAGGCTACCAATACAAATTGCAATGTCAAAATCCAATATAGAATGGTTATTCCTCAGTTTAGATCAGATCAATCACTATTTTTGATTTTAACTCGATTCCTCCATGTCTCCAGCAATGGTATATCAATAAAAACCGAAACGTCAAAAATCCAATATAGAATGGTTAGTTCCTCAAGTATTAGATCCGAATCAATCACTATTTTTGATTTTAACTCGATACCTCCATGTCTTCAGCAAAGGTAACGGATAAAAAAACAACGCAGTTGCTATGGTTACTTATAAAATTTCCTCCCAAATTTTTATCACTTTCACATAGAGAAGCCTAACCATTCTTAACTTTATTTTAACTCGATTCCTCCATGTCTTCAACAATGGTTACCAATAATAACCGAAACGTCTGGTAATTCAATGTAGGTTATTCCTCGACTATTAAATGAGAATCGATCATTATTATTTTTACTTAAAGTCAACATGAACTGCAAAATAGCAAGTGATATCTGATTAATAATAAAGGAATAAACATATTAATATTTCAAATGAATTTGGATAAAGTTTAGCAACGACCAGTTTATTTTCAATTGTATTTACGACTCTCAGCTATTTCAAAAGAACTCCAAGCCTTTTGGCTTTTGTATTTGACTAATTCATTCATTTCAATATTATTTATTTATTTCAAAAGTTAATTATAAAGGATTATTGAAACTACACTAACTAAACTAACTGAAAGGAATTAATTAGCTTTTGGAATTTCTTTAAAAATATATTTTAAAGATTAAAACCAAAATTCAATTAGCCCGTAGAATTCTTTAAAGAAAACAAATTCATTTGAAAACCCATTTGTTATATTGTTTTGAAATCTTGGAAATTTCAGCCTATTGAAATTATTAAAAACCTATTTTGAGCGTAATTAAACCTAAATTTTCTATAATCTAATAATAAACTTTAAAAGTTTATTATTTTTAATTTTTTAATTGGATAATTCTCCCCAAATGACGATTTTTACCTTATTTATTGAATTTTTACAAGACAAAAACTTTATTTTAATTTAAGTTGGAAGGTTCTTTTTGTCGAATAATTGAGTATCAGAAGGGGACAATAAAATATTGTCTTCTGCTGGAAAAATAAATTTTTTAAATTCATTCATAAAGAGATATACTTTGTCGTCTTCATCAATCTATTACAATTAATTCACAAGAGTTGATAAATGAAAGTGTTCTTTACACGTGTATAAAACATCAATAAAACGAGCCACGTGGGGGCCAAAAGGCGGGCCTTGAAGCTAGTTATCTATATAAATTTTAACCATAAAACGAGACGCTCCCCGTCAGGGCTAGGTACTTGTCCGGACCGATGCCTGGTCTTCAGCTAGTATTTAATGTTTCCTACTGGGCGGAGAAATAGCTTTATGCGGCCCTGAAACTTGCTAACTACACATTCGTTTCATAAACATACCCTCGTATGAGAAATCAAAGCCTAAGAAATTCAAGAGAGATGGTCATCTATCTAAATCCGAAGTATTATGGATTATTTTTATTATTTCAGAAGGGTAATTTCATCAAACTCCTGAAATGCCAAAAAATTAAATCCGTGACACTTGGCTCACCCCCAGTAAATACATCTGATGTACTTTATAGCATGCGGAAAAATTTTCAATTCAAAGAATCAATCTTTATCATTAAATAAACTGCAACGGATCGTTGCTAAACTTTATCCAAATTCATTTGAAATATTAATATGTTCTAGAGTAAAGTACTTTAAAATATAATTTTACTAAAAACTTTATTTAACCTTTTTTGTGGTTCCTAAGGTACTTAATTAGGATATTAAATTTCATCAAAATTGGTTAAGTCATTTTCAAGATATTTAGAAAAAACTAAAAAGTACTGAAATAAAGAGTACTAATGTTTGTGGACCGATATGTACCAAAAACTAATCAGCGCTTCATTTTGTTAAAATACTGGTAGGTTTTTCAATTTCAATTCATTTGGCGCAACGGTGTGGAGAAATTCGTGGACGAAAAAAACGATAACACACACACATCCATCCATCCATCCATCCACCCATCCATCCATCCAGCACGCACTTCCAAAAAAATGGCACTTTTTGGCCTCTCGGCGAGATCCCAGGTAATTTTTGGCAAAACCGTCACGTGCTAAAATTCAATCTCATTGAATACTTCAATTTGTGACCTTAATTGAGTCCATGGGTTCCGTAGTCTTTACCTGAGGACCCTTTGAAGTCGCGCTTGCCGCGAGAGCGATTCCAACACTTTCTCCCATGCTTCGCATTGGATAAAGTAAAAATTTGGACGTCACTTGTTTCTAAATCTTAACATACTTACAGCCAAAATTTAAAATGTTTTGAGTTTGGATTTTTGAAAGTTTTTTTTTAATTTTATGATAAAATTATTGGACAAAACATACTTGATAAGTTTCACATTAAGAATTGTATGATAATTTGATAATGTAAGGACTATTCCTAATTAATATAAGAATGACTGAATGCCGATAGTATAAGTTTTAGCTTTTTTCATCTCACTAAGTCTGAGGTGATTTGGATTATTTTTGTCATGTCAGAAGTATTTGGATTTAGATAGATGGCCATCTCTTTTGATTTTCTTCAGGAAAATTTTAAAACTACTAATATTGGCTTTTGTCTTCATATATGTATATATAGTATGTGAATATTCGTTATTTAAAATTACGATCATTTCTAAAATTAATCGTTTTTCTAAAAGAACTAGTAGTAAAATTGAAAGTTTTTTTACCGAGAGTAGCAGAATTTTTATATATTGAGTGAGACAATAAAAGATGCTTCTGCTGGAATTATAAATTTTATTTATTTATGCGAGACTATAGTTTCGAGGGCTTTACTCTCTTCATCAGTCTATTACAATGGATTCACAGGAATTAATTTATGAATACATTGTAATAGACTGATGAAGAGGGCAAAGCTCTCGAAACTATAGTCTGGTTATAAATAAATAAAATTTATAATTCCAGCAGAAGACACACTCTTTATTGTCTCCTTCATGAACTAGTAGTAGTAGTTTTATAATTTTTCTAAAGAAAATCATAGAGATGATCATCTACTAAATCCACCCTCATTACCATAGACTCCGGAACCGGGGGGTTCAGGTGCTTAAGCCCCCTGACCTTTGAAGTGGGGAATGGGCTGAGCCAGTGATGTAGACGTAAAATCAACAAAAGGTATACGCTATATCAGGGGTTCATAGATCGAGAATTTAAAATAATATTTAAAAATATATTCATTTTTATAAACTTTTTCACTCCTGTGGCTACACATTTTAATAAAAATTTGAAACATTTGGTCCATCTTTTTTCTCTCTGCCCCCCCCCCCCCCTAAAAATTCAAACTCCTGACACAATAAAATTCGAGTGTGTGTTTAAGAACACACGACAGAAGTGATAACTTATATGGCATTTATAATTCAAATATTCTAAAATTATTAAAATTTATATTTTTATAAAAAAAAATTTTTTAAGTAAACTTTTAATTATTTTTTTGGGATTGTTAAATATATATTTATGTTATGATATTTTTAAATATTCTATTATTATATTTAATGCTTTAGATTTTTTTTAGTTTTTTTTATTCGGGATTTTGGACTAAGTATTTCTATTTTTCGATTTAGCCTATAAAAAAAAAAAAAAAAAATGAAACAATCCCAAAAAAATAATTAAAAGTTTACTTAAAAAATTTATTTTTTTATAAAAATATAAATTTTAATAATTTTATTATTTTTTGAAAATGAATAATTAAAATATTTTTAGACAATGATTGAACTGGTACTTGTTCACAGCCCAACCGTGACGCGTGACGCGACGCAGGACGTCTTAATCTCATTTACTGCCCAGGAAAATGAAAATGTACATGAGCGCCAAAATTCAAATATAAGATATTAATTTTAGCTTAGAGTTAATGCTGCGCCATCTGTGGCTAAACATAGACCCCGGCCGTGACGCATGATGCGTGACGCGTGCAGGTCAATCCCATTTACTGCCAAGTAAAATAAAAAGTGTGCAAGGCGCGTCAAAAGAAGTTATCACTTCAAAAATAATCCACAAAACTTTGGATTTAGTAGATGACTATCTCTCTTGATTTTCATTATAAATTTTAAAACTACTACTACAGGCATTTGTGATTTATAAATAAAAACATTGCCTTATAAATCAGGCATTTAAATCTACTAAAACTAACAGAAATCGACTGCGAATGCTCTTTACTTTTCTTAAATCAATAGATATTGGTGTTTGTTCTATTTCGAGTTTGCTTGCGGAGGCCATAACAAGAGACAATCAACTTGATATATCTAGATTGCTGCGACCCTGTTCAACTTGAGCATGGTCTTCCTCAAATAAAACATTAAAGGGTCTTAATTTTAATCTTAATGGGCGAAAGGCCACCTCGCTAGACCACCTAATAATAATGGAGACAGAGCACGCACCGAGGGTCGATATCGTCCCCAATCCCTTCATTTTATTATATATTAAGTTCATTTAGTGGGAGTAGACCCTTTCCACGCACACTTCAGCTTATATATACACACACACAGGCATTAATATGCATGGAGAAAGGGCTCCCCTTGTTCTCTGAGGGGCTCTGCATGCTTCACCAATTACCAAGTGCCAGAAAACAATCGCTACATTAATTCGATGTTTATCTTGGTTTCTAGAGGGCTGAAGTGATCGCGCTTAAGTACCATGTGCACCCTCTTAATTTTTAAACTCCCTGCTGTACTGGTTGGTAGAGCTAATCAAAAGAGAAACTTCTTTTCGAAAAAACATGATGAGGAATTACAATCAATGTTGATAGACATTATATGTTTATTCATTTGAACCCCTTGGAGGGGTCCTTGCCTATTTCTCAAATAATTTAGTTCGTTTGAGACTAATCTGTTGATAAGAAAGGCACGATCATTATCGAAACCGAATCGGTTTTTTGAATCAAACCCGTGGATTTGTGGAACATTAACATGAAATAATAAGTGTATTTTAATCAAATGGCTAAGGGGTCATTATGATAGAAAAATAAAATATTAATTGCCAGTTTCATAAAAATAGGATGACCCTATGTTAGGGAAGACCTTGGAGTTAGCTCTCGAAATGTGTTTCATAAATAAAAAGAGAAGGTGATCTCAAACTTAACCCCCCTATATTTTACTCTCCGAAATTGATGGGTTAATCTTTATCCTGGGGATAACCCTGTGTTTATTTACATTAGAATAACATTTTATAGGTTAGAGTTTCAAATCAAAATAATTCAAAACAAATCGTTATATTATTTATTTTTATAATATTATTATTATTTTAAATCAAATATAACCAAATATACATGTATATAGAATTTTAATTTTTGTTAACACGGAACTAGAATAAAACAAAAAAAATTATTATATGTATATTTTTTAAAAGTAAATTTTTTTTTTTTTATTTATTGTCACCAGGAACAAAGCCCATTTAGACAGCACATCAGTAAAGTGTTAGAAGGGTTAGTGATGGAGCCGAGTTTTAACCGGAAGAAATTTTATATGCTAGCCAGGCTCGAACTCGGGCCTCCCGCTTAGTAAATATCTTCTTCTTATTCTTCTTAATAGGCGATTGCGCCTGTTCTTCCAATTTATAAATTAGCCGGTGACAAATGATTGATGCCAACTTTTTTCGGCCTTCCTCTGCGTCTTGTTCCTTGTGGACGGTTGTCGCGAACGATTTTCGGCAAGCGGTCGACAGGCATCCTCTCAACATGATCGGCCCAGCACTTTCTTGCTTTTTTTTCATGCAATCGAATGCAAGAAGGGGTGCACCAGTAAAGATGCAGCTTCTATGGATCTCGAAAGACCCTTGCATTACCGAAGAGAAGGGAAACTTGATTAAATGAGAGGGTGTAGACGTAGGTGTCTATGCACTCCGGTTTTGAAGGTTTGAAGATTATAGGTGCTGGGAAAGATGGAGGCTGGGAGAGAGTTCCAGTTCCTTGAGGTCATGGGGATATATGTATTGGCCAATGAAGTGGTCCGGCCCTTTTCTAGTTTGACCGCGAAAGAGTGTTGGGAGTCGGCAAAACGCGTGCTACGTGCAAAGCATGCTTTGGGGGGAATTATTGATTTTATCTCATCAGAGCACCTTCTGTGATAGTATCTATAGAAAAGGGAAAGGGCAGAGACATTTCTTCGATGAGCCAGCGAGTCGAGGGAGTCGGTGAGGGTAGAATCGTCAATTAGCTTGACGGCTCGTTTCTGAATTGCATCCAGGGTAGCAAGAGAATATTGAGAGGCTCCTCTCCATAGATGAGAGCCGTATTCGAGACAGGGGCGGATTTGGGCCTTGTAGATGGTGAGAAGTTGTGGGGGTTTGTAGAATCGCTTGGACCTGAATAAGTAGCCAATCTTCCTTGCTGCAGATTTAGCCACAGAGGAGATGTGTTCATTCCAAGACAAGTCAGATGCGACAGAGACGCCCAACATGGATAGGCTGTCACACATTTTCAGGGTATTCGAATCGAAGTGAATATCAGGGAAATCTTTATTTTCGCGTCTAGAAATTAGACAACATTGGGTCTTGTTTGTATTAAAGTTAACTAAATTTTGAGAGCGCCATTTATTCAATTTGTCTAGGTCGAGAGTAATTGAGGAGGCAACATTGATTCGATTATTCGGGAGTGAGGGTTTGCCGTGCAGAGTGCTATCGTCGGCGTAACAATGAGTGGGGTTCGACGTTTGATCGATAAGGTCGTTTATATAAATTAGGAAGAGTGTGGAGGAGATTACAGAGCCTTGGGGAACACCAGCGTTTGTGGAGAACGATTCAGATGATATTCCATCCACCACAACTTTTATACTTCGGTTTGTCAGAAAGCTTTCTATCCATTTGCGAAGTGTTGGTGTGAATCCAAAGGCTGGCAGTTTGGCAAGAAGATTTTTGTGCCAAACCTGGTCAAAAGCTTTGGTGATATCAAGGGCTACAGCGAGGGTTTCTTTTCCGGCCTCTAGAGTTTTGTTCCAGGTGTGGGTGACATAGGTTAAGATGTCGCCTGTGGAACGATTTTGTCTAAATCCATATTGCCTATCGTGAATTAATTTATTATTTTCTAAGTGATGAAGGACGTGTTGGTTTATAACCAATTCCATTATTTTGGAAAGAACAGAGGTGATCGAGATAGGTCTGTAATTAGAGATTTGTGAAGAGTCTCCTTTTTTAGGAATAGGTGTGACTCTGGCTATTTTCCAGCTTTTGGGGAATATGCCCGATTCGTAAGAGAGTTGGAATAGCTTGGATAAAATAGGGGCAAGTTCAGGGGCCCGGCGCATTTTTTAATGAGAATTGGTGGGATGTCATCCGGGCCAGCGGCGGAGTTGGAATTTAATTTATTAATGGCTTTTATGATTATTTGGGGCCTGAAAATTATTTTGCCCATGAGGTTGGTTTGGTGGGTATAAGTGGGAGGGTTAAGCCCTTTGTCATCTAAAGTGGAGTTAGTTGCGAAATAGGAGGCTAGTGATTCAGCTTTTTCAGTGGGGGTCGTGGCTACTGAACCATTTGGGTGAAAGAAGGGCGGAAGTAAGGGAAACGCGAAATTTCTATTTATTGCCTTGTGTAAAGAGAAAAAGGTCCGTTTTCCATTGGGGCAGGATGCGAGACGGTCAGCTATCCTCTGATCGAATGATTTTTTTTGCATGAGCTTCGCGATTTGGTAAATGCAATTCGGTCACATTCTAGACGTGAAAGTTGCCATTTCTGAAAATATTTTTTTTTTCTCGGACGGAATCTGCGCATTGTTTACCAAACCAGGGCTTAGAATCCTTGTTTCCTTTAATCGATTTTGAGGGGACATAGATTTCTAGGCCTATTTGAATTGCCTCGTTAAAGGCGTCTGCGAATTCGGAAGCGTTTTTATCTCTGATGCAGAGTTCATTCCACCGGTAAGCGGCAAAAAAGTCACGCATGTCATCCCAATTAACGTTATCGAATAGCCATATTTTCCTGAGGTTGGAGTGGGCTTTTGGGGGTTTTGGTAAATTGGCTGAGGTTTTAATTTTTATCAAATTGTGGTCAGATTAACCTAAAGGGGCCGAAATTTTAGCTTCATATGACGAAGGGTGGGAATTGATGAAAAGATCGAGAAGATTGGATTTTTCATTGTCTTTGTCTGTGATTCTTGTAGAGCCGTTATTAATTTGCGTGAGGTCACACGCCTTAGAGAAGATTTCAGCGACGGAGCCTGCGGGGGAATTTTGGCTAGAAAATTTTAGCCAATTTTTGTTGTGGACGTTAATGTCGCCTAGGAAAGATATTTCAGAAGATGGAAATTCTTTCAGGATACTGATATGGCACTCAAGGAGGTAGTCAAAAAATTGGTGGTATCTGGGGTCTTTGGGGGACAAATATATTATGCAGAAGAATTTAGTTGATTGGCCTAACGTGATTTTGATCCATATGACATCGAATTCATTGGATTCTAGATTAGTTAAACGCCTACTGGGGGATGACCTTTCTAATACAACAGCAGACCCCTCATTTTTTCGAAATTTTGAATGAAGTGTATAGTTTTCGAATTGGTAGTCACGACCGTTAGATTTATTCGCGTCGATTATAGTTTCAGATAGGCCTAAAAGGGCTGGTTTTTCATTTTCGAGATGTAGATCTAGTCGTTTAAATTCGAATTAGGAGATAGACCGCGGATATTGCAAAAATTTATTTTAATTGATGTCATTAGTAAGGAGAATTTGTGGAGGAAATAAAAAGGGTGACAAGAAAAGTGAAAGATAAGAGAGTCGGAAAACCAATTAAAACTCTAGAACTTGGATATATTTTTGAATATATTCAATATCAGTGAAGCTCTTAAGGACAGTGGTTTCACACCGGGCGATTTGAAAAAGTTTAATAATTTGTTCCCTGAGGTCCTCACTGCGGATTTTGTCTCGTATGGTCTTGCCGTGGAGCCGTGGATTGTTCTCATAATCCTCATCTCTGTTGTTCTGAGAAGTTGTTTCGTGAGAGTCGTATTCACTCTTGATTCGGCACCATAAGTGATTACCGGACGGACGCAGGTTTTGTATATCCGTACTTTGCCTTCTGGAGATAGGTATTTGTTTTTCCAAATCAGGCTATACAGGCATCCGGAAATTCTCGCACCGTTGACCACTTGGGACTTGACTTCATCCCCACATTCCTCTTGCTTGATATTTCAACTCCCAGGTAATTGAATCTTGGGAGTTATTCTATCGGGGTGTTGTTTATTTCTAGGTTGCATGTGAGAAGAGTCTTCGCTATGACCATAGATTTTGTCTTGATAAATATTTAATAAATTAAATTAAAAAAATTTCAAACTAAAATCGAAGAAAGGAGATATTTCTAATAAAATAGTTTCATAATTAAAAGAAGAAATTATTAATTAATAAAGGTCCCAAAATTAAGATGGGGGGGGTCTTTCGTATATAATTATAAATTATTTAATTAAATATTAAATATAAGAAAATTTAATTATATGGTATACTAGCTGCAAGGCCTTCGGCGGCCCTCTTGCTTAGCCAGGGGGCACGCCCCCGGACCGCCAACCCTCGAACCCCACCCTCACACCCCACTCCCACCTACCACACCCCTCGAAACCCACCCAGCAACCCATCCCCGAACTATGCAGCCGTGCCCAACACCCACCCCACCCCACCTCTGGAGCCCCACTCCACCCTGCACAACCACCCACACCGGATCCCACTCCGTGCCCTACACCCGCTCCCACACCACTACCCCCGCACCCTACCCACCCCGGACCCCACCACATGCCCCCCCATTCCCGCGCACCACACCCTCGCCTAACCCCCCTGGACGCCGTCTAATAAAAATTTAAAAAAATAAATAAATATTTAAAAAAATGTTTTTAAAAATTTAAAAATATTCTAAAAAATAAATAAATATTTTAAAAAATAAATAAATATTTAAAAAAATAAATAAATATTTTAAAAAATAAATAAATATTTTAAAAAATTTAAAAAATTTTAAATAAATTTAAAAAAATTTTAAAAAATAAATAAATATTTAAAAATTTTAAAAAATTTAAAAATATTTTAAAAAATAAATAAATATTTTAAAAATATTTTAAAAAATTTTAAAAAATAAATAAATATTTGTTGCGGGCCGGAAACCCCTGTTATAAATTTTGTTTTAATTCTTAAAGGAATTCTCTTTTTTTTAATTAAGGTCACTGCAACCAGATTGGGGTCCTCTCTGTACGCATCCGGACCCGAATGCTTTTAGCACCCGCCGACCAGCACCTATATATCCCCTTTCCTCTCTTTTTCGCCTACCCCTGGGTCTTAGTCAAAATTATATGATGATAGGAAATAAGTCATATACCAGAGTTGACAGTTAATTATAAATCTACTTGCTCTTATATCTTTGTATAAAAAATGATCTTTCAAAAAAAGTCTAAATGGAATATTCCCAAGAAAGTTCACATGGTTTTCGAAGTCCCTCCCTTAAAAATGGGAGTGTTCCATGATTAAAATATACTCCTACTCATTAGGAGATTGACCAATCGGGAACTTTTCTTGTGGAAACTCCCAGAGCAGCAGAGAGTGAGAGAGACTTCAGTCAGAGAGTCTTTGGAGAGGAGTGAGTTTGTAAAGACCACCAGAGGGAGTTTAAAATGTACAATTCTCCTTATACCAAATAAAACAAAGCATGATGTAAAGTTAAAATGCGTTTTAATTCAACCCTTGCCTAGAGTAGCGAACCTTTTTCCATCAACAGGACACACATCTTCCAGCAAACGGCGTGAGAGACAGAGAACCCACAACTTCGAGGCTTCACGCTAGCGTTAGTAGGCATTCATATCCTCCGGGACTATGATATTGCCCGCTATAAATAAATAAATAATGTGTTCGCGTCCTTAAACCACTGGCGCGCGACATATTTGGTTCGCAGCAGTGGGATAACCATCCCAGGTCGCAACAGGGTCGTCAAGATGTAATAGAAGATGAAAATAGAATGGAAAATGAAAGGAATGGTGAACGAAATAAGCTGACGTGTTGGCCATCCACTTGACTTTACCATACAACCTGGCCTCTCACTTATATTTAATATTTAATAAAATTATTTATAATCATGTAGGGGGTGGTTAGTTTTTGCATTTTTAGATTACTGTGTGCCCACTGATTATGTATACAAAATTTGGTTGAGTTTGGAACAAGAGCCTATATTTTCATTTTTTGACCCCCCCTCCCCCACCAATTTTGGGCGGTTAGTTTTTGAATTTTTAGACTTCTGGGGTCGCACTGATTATGTATACAAAATTTGGTTGAGTTTGCTCAAATAGCCTAGATTTTTAATTTTTAACGCCCCCTCCACCCCTTAATTTTGGGTCGATATGCACCAAAAATCTAATCAGCTCTTAATCTAAATGAACCAAAACTACGTGTGAAATTTGGTTTCGATATTCACACTAGTTTTTTGAGTTAGCTCGTCCACACAAATTTAGTAACGCACAGACTACCAGACTAGCTAACTAACTAACAGACATTTTGACAAAACAATTGTTATCTCAAAAAATATAATTTTTTCAATGTTTACTTATTAGAGCTTTTTTGTAGAGCGAAATGCTATGGTTTCGCTCAATTTTTTTTAATCAAAATAGTTTCAGCCGTTTTTGAGATATTTCGAAAAAAGAAGGAAAAAACCACTTTTTTCATACAATACTTGACCATACTCTGTATGGTAAAGTAAAAACGGGGAGATGTTATATGTATTGTATGTGTTGCCATAACAAGGATGTTATGGCTTTATATAAATATAGTAAATATATTCTAAATTTAACAGTAGCCATCCACAAGACTTTACCATACACCTGAAATAAGAGAGAGGGCTCTTGTATTTATTATTTAATAAAATACCAAAAATCTAACCTGCAAGACGCGTGGGTGAGAGCGTTATCTCTGTAACGAGCTGACTGGAGCGAATCCTAGCTGGAGAGGGTCGCTTTTGGGTTGACGGGGCTCTCACCTGCAGTGGCACGGGCCCAAGGAAGCATAGGATGTGGACCTTGGACCCTGCAATAAATAATTGTAATATATAGTTATTGTAGAAACACTTATTAGTTAAAAGGGAACTCTTATAAGTATCCTATAGAAAAATCTATTCCAATTTGATCAAACAAGTCTGAGCTTGTTTTCGATTCCTCTTGCTAATAAAACTAAATCTATCTTAATAAATGTAAGCTCGAACTAAAATACACATAGATTAAAATAAACTGCAACGGATCGTTGCTAAACTTTATCCAAATTCATTTGAAATATTAATGTTTTGCTGGCTTGGTGTGTACCGGATATATTAATTATTTATCCTTTAACAATAAAAAAATAATATAGTTTATTCATTTATTATTAATCAGATATCACTTGCAATTTGCAGTTCATGTTGACTTTAATTCAAAAATAATGATCGATTCTCATTTAATAGTCAAGGAGTAACCATTCTACATTGGATTTTTTGACGTTTCGGTTTTTATTAGTAACCATTGCTGAAGACATGGAGGAATCGACTTAAAATCAAAAATAGCCATCGATTCTCATCTAATACTCGAGGAACAACAATTCTACATTAGATCTTTGACGCTTCGATTATTATTGGTAACCATTGCTGAAGACATGGAGGAAACGGCTTAAAATCAAAAATAACGATCAATTCTTATCTAATACTAGAGGAATAACCTTATTGCATTCCATTTTTGATGTTTTGACTATTAATGGCAACCTCTACTGAAAACGTAGAAGAATCGACTTAAAATCAAAAAGACTAAATTCTTTTTTGGTAAACAACTCAAACTTGAGTTGTTTGCCATAAAAAAATTTAGTCTTTTTGATTTTTTTTTTTTTTTCAATGCAATCGAATGCAAGAAGCGGTGTACCAGTAAAGATGCAGCCCCTATGGATCTCGAAAGACCCTTGCATTACCGAAGAGAAGGGAAAGTTGATTAAGTGAGAGGGTGTAGAACGATGTAGATTTTAAGTCGATTCTTCCACGTTTTCAGTAGAGGTTGCCATTAATAGTCAAAACATCAAAAATATTATATAATAATATTATAAAAAGTTATTCCTCTAGAATTAGATAAGAATCGATCGTTATTTTTGATTTTAAGCCGATGCTTTGCACGCAGCACACGTTTTGCCGACTCCCAACACTCTTTCGCGGTCAAATTAGAAAAGTGCCGGACCACTTCATTCGCGAATTCATATATCCCCATGACTTCAAGGAACTGGAACTCTCTCCCAGCCTCTATCTTTCCCAGCACCTATGATCTTCAAACCTTCAAAACCAGGGTGCATAGACACCTACGTCTACACCCTCTCACTTAGTCAACTTTCCCTTCTCTTCGGTAATGCAAGGGTCTTTCGAGATCCATAGGGGCTACATCTTTACTGGTGCACCCCTTCTTGCATTCGATTGCATTAAAAAAAAAAAAAAGATTCCTCCATGTCTTCAGCAATGGTTACCAATAATAATCGAAGCGTCAAAAATCTAATGTAAAATTGTTATTCCTCGAGTATTATATGAGAATCGATTGCTATTTTTGATTTTAAGTCGATTCCTCCATGTCTTCAGCAATGGTTACCAATAAAAACCGAAACGTCAAAAATTCAATATAGAATAGTTATTCCTCAAGTACTAGATGAGAATCAATAGCTGTTTTTGATTTTAAATCGATTCCTCTATGTCTTCAGCAATGGTTACCAATAAAAACCGAAACGTCAAAATTCCAATATAGAATGGTTATTCCTCAAGTACTAGATGAGAATCAATCAATATTTTTGATTTTAACTCGATTCCTCTATGTCTTCAGCAATGGTTACCAATAAAAACCGAAACGTCAAAATTCCAATATAGAATGGTTATTCCTCAAGTACTAGATGAGAATCAATCGCTATTTTTGGTTTTAAGTCGATTCCTCTATGTCTTCAGCAATGGTTACCAATAAAAACCGAAACGTCAAAAATCCAATATAGAATGGTTATTCCTCAAGTACTAGATGAGAATCAATCGCTATTTTTGGTTTTAAGTCGATTCCTCTATAAATGTAACGGATAAGAAAAGAACGCAGTTGCTATGGTTACTTATAAACTTTCCTCCCAAATTTTTAGCATTTCACAGAGAAAAGCCTATCCACTCTTACTTAGTTAGGTTAAATGAGTCCTATATTAAACAGATAAAATGAATAAATTTTAAAGAATTTAAAAATCTTATTTTAGAGTAAAGTACTTTAAAATATAATTTTACTAAAAACTTTATTTAACCTTTTTTGTCGGCCCCAAGGTACTTAATTAGGATATTAAATTTCATCAAAATTGGTTAAGTCATTTTAAAGATATTTAGAAAAAACTAAAAAAGTACTGAAATAAATAATGTTGTATAATACTAATGTTTGTGGGCCGATATGTACCAAAAACTAAACAGCGCTTCATTTTGTTAAAATGATGGTAGGTTTTCAATTTCATTTCAATCGGTGCAAAGGTGTGGAAAAAATCGTGGACGAAAAAAACGATAACATCCATCCATCCATCCATCCGCCCGCACGCACTTCCAAAAAATGGCACTTTTTGGCCTCTCGACGAGATTCCAGGTAACTTTTGGCAAAACCGCCACCTGCTAAAATTCAATCTCATTGAATACTTCAATTTGTGACCTTAATTGAGTCCATGGGTTCCGTAGTCTTTACCTGAGGGCCCGTTGAAGTCGCGCTTGCCGCGCGACCGATTGCAATACTTTCTCCCATGCTTCGCATTGGATAAAGTAAAAATTCCCTTTAATAAATATTTTATATACGATATAGTTTTCTCTGCTTATTGGAAATGTACACGAGTAAATGAAATTGAAATATTAATATTAATACAAAATAAACTAGATTTTCCCATTTTGGGCGGTTAGTTTTTGCATTTTTAGTCTTCTGGGGCCCACTGATTAGGTATAAAAAATTTGGTTGAGTTTGCTCAAATGGCCTAGATTTTTATTTTTGACACCCCCTCCCCCTAATTTTGGCCCCAGAAAAAAAAGTCTTTTCGATATTATAGGTTCATTTTATAGTATATTTCATTTTTCTTGTTTTTTTAGTTTGAAAATAGTATAATTTTAATTTTTAACCCCCCCCTCCTTTAATATTGGGTCGATATTCACCAAAATCTAATCAGCTCTTAATCCCAATGCACCAAAACTACATGTAAAATTTCATTTTGATATTCAGACTAGTTTTTGAGCTAGCTCGTCCAAAAAAATTTGGTAACGCACAGACTAACAGACTTACAGACATTTTGACAAAACAGTTATTATCTCAAAAAATATAATTTTTTCGATGTTGATTTATTAGGGCTTTTTTATAGAGCGAATAGCCATGGTTTCGCCCAATTTCTTTAACCAACATAGTTTCAGCCGTTTTTGAGATATTTCCAAAAAACGAAGCAAAAAACCACTTTTTTCATGCACGATTACAATACTTGACCATACCCTGTATGGTAAAGTAAAAATTGAAGAGTTTTGGAATGACTATTGCCAAATGAATATAAAATTCGAGGGGTGAACCGCGACCTAATATCGTGCACACCTACTTCCACTTTCATTTCCAAGTAAAGACAATAGATGAAAGGGCATTATCTAATGAATTCCAAAATAATTTCACATAATTCCAAAAATGTGTACACCTAATTCCAATCCCGGTTCACCCCTCGATGAAATTTAAACTGCATAATTTACTCAAATTTACCGACATATAGCTGTTAGATGTGCTCACTTCTAAGGACAGCCATTATACCAGATTGCCTTTTTTGGAACTAGGGTTCATTGCCCATCTTTATTTAAGCTATTAAATATGGCATGTTTATATGTTCTTATTTACAACTAGCTGCAAGGCCTGGCTTCGGCGGCTCTTGCTAGCCAGGGGGCACACCCTCTGGACGCCCAACCCACGAACTCCACCCTCACACTCCACTCCCACCCATCACACCCCCCGAAAACCACAACGCACCATGCACCCGTGCCCAACCCCAGCCCCCACACCACCACCCTAACACTCCATCCTGCACCCCACCCCCCTAAGCCACTGGACCCTCACCTGAAACCCCCACTCCACCAACCCTGCACCACCATCCCGCACCCACAAGCCCTCCACCCCCGCGCCCTGGACCCCCCGCTGGACCCCCTACTCCGCCTTACTCCCTCATTCCACCCCGCGCACCCCATGCCATAACCCACCCCCACCTCACTCCCGCACCCACCCACCGCATCCAGTTTTTGCATTTCTAGCCTTCTAGTGACCCACCGATTATGTATACAAAATTTGGTTGAGTTTGCTCCAAGAGCAATTCACACACAATAGCAAAATAAGTTTCGTACGTAAATGAATAGTTTTTAAATTTCAATTACTTTACAGAGTTTTATTTTAAAGCTATCCAATATAAACATATTTTATATATCTTTTATATAATCGTTAGTGCGTCTGTTAGTATTTTAGCTATGCTTATATATCTCTCTAAAAATTTAATTTGTGAACACTTCCAAAAATGGTGAAGTGATACAAAGGGTCCCTCCCCCTTAACTCTCATTTTAAGATTTTTTAAGAAAATAAAGTTTTACTTTTTAATAAATTTTCATTTATTCTAATAGTATATTATACTAGCTGCAAGACCCGCCTTCGGCGGCCCTCTTGCTATCCAGAGGTTACGCCCCCTGGACCCCAACTCACGAACCCCACTCTCACATTCCACTCCCACCCTCCACACCCCCGAAACCCACCCAGCACCCCCTACCCCCCGCACCATGTACCCGTGCCCCACATCGCCACCCCAACACTCCATCCCGCCCCCCACCTACCTCGGACCCCCAACCTCACAATAACCACTGCAAGTTAATAGTTTAGGAGGTATATAATAATTTTCATTCGTACGCCCCCCCAAACCCCCTTTTGGAGTCAAAATATCAAAACGTTATATAGCTAAAAACGTAAGTTAGAAGACATCATACAAATATGAAATGTCATAATAATCTCTTCAGCCGTTTTGACGTGAATCGTGACATACAGCAATTTTTTGAGGGTGTTTTCGTTCATAACTTTGCTTGAAACGTGTGCAACCAAAATTTGGCGTGATTTGGAGCAATGTACAGACAAAACCTTAATTTTATATATATAGATATCTAGACCTCGAAATTTTAGAATTAAAGTTTAAATCTTTGAGTGAAATATTTAGAATGCAATACATATGCCAGAGAGCGTAGCACGCGTTTCACCGACTCCCAACACTCTTTTCGCGGTCAAATTCGAAAAGTGCCGGACCACTTCATTTGCCAATACGTTTGTCCCCATGACTTCAAGGAACTGGAACTCTCTCCCAGTCTCCATCTTTCCCACCACTTATAATCTTTAAACCTTCAAAACCCGGGTACACAAACACCTACGGCTCCACCCTCTCACTTCATCAACTTTCCCTTCTCTTCGGTAATGCAAGGGTCTTTCGAGATCCATGGGGCTGCATCTTTACTGGTGCCCTTTCTTGCATTCGATTTCATAAAAAAAAGAGTTTCACCTTTCACTGGATACACAATTGGTCCAGATTGCTACTTTGACACTCGGGTTCGATTTACGATGGGGTGAACATAACTATTTCCCACCTACAATTAAAATTATCGATTTCAGCCTGGATCTAGTGCAGGGTGTCCAGCCTAGATTCACTTCATCAGTAATTTTTTTTACTCTCCTATGCAAAGCAAATCCTACCCTTGTCCAAATTTCTTAACATTGACCTTGCTGTAATAATAAGAAAAAGTGCTTGAGCTGTGTGGCGCATCTGAACACGTATGTGAAAAATTGGCGCATGGTACTGTATGTGAAAGGTTGGTAACCAATGATATAGTACAGTGTTACATCAACTTTTTTGGTTGACGGCACACTAAAAATATCTGGAATCATTTGCGGCACACCTGAATATAAAAAAATATAAAATTTGTATGAAACAACAAAAAAAAATGAAGCAATTACAAATACTATTTCAAAATTACAAAACCAATGCAATTTTAATTGTTTGTCAAAAACGCTCGCGGCACACAGATTGAGAAACACTGGCTTAGAGAGGCTCAAATTCTAAACAGTTCTCCGCATTGAAAATATAAAAGTTTTGCTACAGAACAAACTTTCTAACACGATTTCTTTTTATGAATTTAATTTTTCTATTGAATGATAAAAGTGAAGAAAAAAGTAAAACTTTTTCACGACAAAGTACGTTCTGCCAGTTAGAACAACTATTTTTTCACATTATTGTCTGAATTTTATTGAAGTTCAATTAAATATTTGCTCTTTCTATAACGAGTATAATTTCGATCCAAGAGAAAAAGTCCATTCCTAGAATAATAAAAATTAAAAATTGCATCTTTAATAGTCTGAACAGGTCTTGACTTGGATTTCAGATAATTCTATCCACACCCTTTTTAGTTATTTTCCTCGATCGGATTCTAACCCCGCACATCTATTAATTAAGAAAAAAAGAGAAAATTTTTCTAAGACTCTGGTCGCTAGATATGCCTTATTAATTAATAATCAACTTAAATATAAATGGTTTATTTATTTCTATATTATGACTTCGCATTAAAATCTCAATAATTTTTTTTTGCATTTTTGAACAGGAACTTTTAAAGCTAGAGCAGTGTTTCTCAATCTATTTTGGTTGACGGCACACTAAAGATACCTGGAATCATTTGCGACACACCCGATTATAAAAAAATGAAAAAGTTGTATGATACAAAAAAAAAAAATGAAGTAATTACAAATACAATTTCAAAGTTACAAAACCCATGCAATTTTAATTATTTGTCAAAAATATCAAAACGTTATATAGGTATAAACGTAAGTTAGAAGACATCTGATACAAATATGAAATTTCATAATAATCCCTTCAACCGTTTTTACGTGAATCGTGATCAACTTTTTGCGGAAACCACTGAAACATACATACAGGAATTTTGTTGAGGGTGTTTTCGTTCATAACTTTGCTTGAAACGTGTGAAACCAAAATTCGGGGTGATTTGGAGCAATGTACAGACAAAACCTTAATTTTATATATATAGATATGTATGTGCTTTATCAAGCTCACAATTATCTATAATCATTTGAGAAAATTTTGGAAACATTTTGAAAACATTCGACTCTATTCTTCGAATCCATATACGAAGTTTCATTTTCATCGCCTCTATTTTATCTCGCATGGAAACAATGTTGTGTTAATTTCATTTGCATAGATAAATTTAGTTGCTTTATCAGATTGTCAGTAATAACATATTTCTTGAAAAATATGTATATTTGCAAATGAAAGTATATTTGCTATAGTATAAAAATGATAAACCTAGACTTATAAAAAATATTTACACGGTTTTATTCAACTTCTAATTTTGTCTGTCTGTCTGTTTGGGTCAAACTTACCTATGCACTCAACGTTTTCATTTAGTTTAACCATATTTAAGAATTTAATTGAAAAGTTTTTGTTTTGCCGAGACTAGCAGAGTTGTTGATTCATAAAGAGAAACAAAGAGGTTTCCTCTGCTCGATGCAAATAAACATACACACATACCTATATATCGAAATTATATATTTGTATATATATTATTCATTTGTTTGAGACTATAGTTTCGAAGACTTGGTCTTCACCATCAGTCTTTTTTAATTATAAATATTATTTTTCATAGGGTCAATACCCTATGGATATTGAAAATTTTCGATCTTTACTTAACTGGGAGCCAGTTAAAATTCTAAATTAAAAAAAGACTGATGATGAAGACCAAGTCTTCGGAACTATAGTCTCAAACAAATAAATGATATATATCAGATATATAATTTGGATATATATATATGTGTGAATGTTTATTTGCATCAAGCAGAGGACAACCTCTTTGTTTCTCTTTCTGAATATTTAAGAATATTGAGATGTCATTAAATTCATCTGTCACTTACATATGTACCTATCACTTATAAAAACTAACATATTTTTTTTATTTGTAAAGATTTAAAAAATTCTAATATTTTCGCGGCCCCCTTACATAATTTCCGCGGCTCCCCTGTTAAGAATCCCTGTAGTAGATTACAGCCTCTCATGATTTACTTAGAAATTTAAAGTCTACTACCATCAGTAATTTGATCTCTAATATTTTATTATGCTATTTTCTGTCTTTCTGAATTCTGATAACCACGATAGCTCAAGTTTGAGAAATTGTAGATATCAATTTCTTTCTCGGTCTAAAAAGTTACTCAGTTTTCGTCAAAGTATTTTCCTCAGTTTTTAACCGACTTCAAAAAAGAAGGAGGTTCTCTATTCGATTTTTTTTGCATTGGGTTCAGTCTAGTTTCCGATTGGTCCCGTTTTTTTTCATTGGTATTGGACCTTTTTTTATATGTTTGTTCAGGCATAACTTCTTTGTTTATGAACCGATTTTAAGGATTCTTTCTTTATTGGAAAAAGGGTACGTTAGGGGTGGTACCATATTAATTTGGTCAAGTTCTGAAGATTTGATCAATGACGAAATAACGTAAATCTCCAATTCTTTTGACCAAATAATCGAAATTATAATAAATAAAATCTTAAAACATTCATTTAAAACCCGCAAACGTTTCGAGAGAATTTCTATATTTATGAATTGAAATTTATTATCATTTTCTGATTCATTCCCCCGACGTTTTCTCTTACGAGATGCATGCAAGTTATTAAATTAAGTCACTATTAATAACATCACTAAAAAAGCGAAAAATAATAATAATTTTTATAAAAAATAAAACCGACTTGAAATCCCTTTTTGAAGTCGGTGCCAAACATATACATTTTATGAATCGCACTCGACAAATATTACTTAGTACGCTCGCTTATATAGTTTGTTTGGCACCGACTTCAAAAAGGGATTTCATGTTAATATTTCGTCGTTTAATTGTAACTAAATAAGATAATTATTTTATGCCTTTTAGTGTATTTTATTTGATTTTTAAGTTATTATTTTATTTGTTGCATTTAATTTTTTTGAAGTCGGTTTTATTTTTGAAAGCAACGAACGCAGTGTGACTTGTTCGGAAAGCGACTCGCAATTTGCCTATTATCTGGACAAATAATGGAGCTGCAACAGTTTAATTGAGTCGTGGCCTGGTTGTTGACATTTGTATCCCCAAGACACACACACCCCCAGCTAAAGGGGGTGGTTGCCCAAAGTTCCCTGGCATCTCATGGGACGGACGGTTTCAGCCCTCGGTTTTCAATCAGCAGCCAGCTCGTCATTTCCTCCACCCCTCATTGAAGGCGTTCTTTAAACAGCCAATTCGGTTGCGGATTTCAGAGCATCTGTTGGTTATTTAATCGGCCAGTTATTGTGATCCCTGAATCAACAGTGGATTCATAAAACAAGTAAATTAGCATTTTTTCATTTCACAGTTGGTTTCTCTTCACGGCAATTCGATATTTCAGTTGACGTTAGTTTCGATTCAAGAGACAAATAAGCGAGATCATTGATCTCGAGCAAAATAAAAACTTGACAAATTAAAGAAATGATTAGGAGAAAAAGGGGAAAATTTTTCAAGACTTGGTACGCTCTCTGCAAATCTTGGTGGTTTGCTTCTTTTTTACTAAATTTTTTTCGTTGTTCTTTATTTTTATAATAATAATTTTCCATTACATAAAATAATTATTATACAGGGTGGGTCATAAAGATCTACCATATTTTGAAGAGGTATAAAAAAATGAAAAAATTTAACAAAAAAAAACTGAATATATTTTTGAAAAGAACATATATTTTTTTTAAATGTGTTTTAAACATTATCAGACAAAAAAGGGGGAGGGAGGGGTCAAAATGAAAATTCTAGTCCTTTCGACCATACTCAACCAAATTCAAATTTTGTATACATATTCTGTGGACCCCCAGAAGGCTAGAAATGCAAAAACTAACCACCCAAAATGGAGAGGAGGGTCAAAAATGAAAATTCTAGCCCTTTTGACCAATCTCAACCAAATTTTCTATACATATTCTGTGGACCCCTAGAAGGCTAGAAATGCAAAAACTAACCAAATTTTGTATACACAGTTTGCCCGAAAGGGCTAGAATTTTCATTTTTGACAGACCCCTTTTTTCGTCTGATATAATGTTCAAACACATTTAAAAAAAAATAAAAATATTTTATGTTCTTTTGAAAAATAAATTCAGTTTTTTTCTAGTTGAATTTTTTCATTTTTTATACCTCTTCAAAATGTGGTAGATCTTTATGCCCCACCCTATTTATTATTATTATTTTATTTAATTATTTTTTTGAATTTTTATTGAGGTTTTTGGGCTTCTGTAATTTCTTCTTTTGTTTTGTCCTTTGGCTACTTGGATTTTTTTTTATATGTAAATCAGGGAAATAAATAGGTTCTTTGAAAGATCTAAAAACCTTCTTTTTAGGTATTGCGGTATTTTTGGAGGGGAAATAAATTTATTAAAATATATGGTGCCATGTGAGGAGAGGGAATTATATTATCATAAGTAATTTGTATGATATTTTTTACAAATTTGTGATGATCTTTAAAAGGCAACAAAACTATCCAAGATATTAGTTATTTGAATGTGACTTACTACTGGCTCTGCCAAGAGGAATTAGGGCATACATGCCTTAAGTCGTCATATCTATGGCCTCTTTTCTGTAGCTGTTCACGAACAAATATAAGGGTAACTTGAGACGTGATGTATCAGGTGAGCAGTTTACACCAGGGATGTTGCGGATGCCGATTTTTTCACATCCGTGGATGTGAATGCGGATGCGGATTTTTGAAGGCTCACATCCGCGTATGCGGATGTTTAAGATCTTATATAAATATAGTATATGAATGAAGAATTAAAACAATGATAAAGTAATTATTAACATTTTTATTAATTATTATCATTTCCGTCCATAATTTATAATTATAATTTGAAAGTTTATATTGGGCGTTAAATGATACAGTGAATTTTAGAACAGACACCCAGAATTTAAGTGGCATTTATAGTTTTTTGCTAAACAGGTATAAAGATAAAAATAAAAAATAAATAATAATAAAAAATTTCAAAAATAAATGCAATTAAATGTTGAAAACAAAAATAGATTCCGAATGGATTTTTTCATTTAATAATAACTTGGCTGGTGTCATTGACATATATTTTATAATGTATAAGTTTAATTTATTCGAAGTTGAGATTTCTGTATGTAGGGATAAAACGGAGAAGAAAAGAAATATTCTATTCTAGTTTAAAAAAACAGGGTTGCCTTATTTTGTATATATGTGATTTCTGTTCTGTTGTATTAATGAAATTGTTATTATAAAGAGAAAAATTGTGTTTTTTTGTGAATGTGCCAAATATTTTTTGAAAATTGTATTCTGATGGCCTTCAATAGTAACGAAAAGAATAAGAAAATTTAGACGAATGTGTGACATGACTATTTGGTAGGTAAACTATTGATACATGTTTGTTTTTGAATTCTGACTGTACTTTTGTAAATTCATATTAAGAATGTTCTTATAATTGTAGAAGCCCTGAAGAAGTCGGCAAAGTCGACGAAACGTTGGTGGATAAATAAAAAAGTCACACATAAAAAATTGTCCTTATTTTCCCAATATAAACTTTCAAATTATAAATTAAATTATGGACGGAAATGATAATAATTATACACCTGGGGGATTTTTTAACGACATCTTAGTTACCTATGGAGAGGACACAGTTGCTGCGGTAAAGACGTTGTTCAACATCTCTTCGAAACTGGCAGCTGCTAAAAATCGAAGATCGTTCTTGATACAATGCAAGAGACATGAAGTGGTTCCGGCACACATAACTCATAATTTGAAAACATTTTTCTCTGCAACTGAGCAGTCATCCTTTCAAGGGGCAGGCAGATGGAATCCTAACAAATTTTCAACGTTCGGTAATTAAATTAGAAATTAAAATAACGATCTGGACAATAAAGAGCTTGGATACAGAGTATCAGATTCTATACCAAAAACTATTTGAAGTTGCACCATCGGAAACAGTTCGAAATTGGCTACATTTTGTGAGTGTTAGATATAATGGTGAATTTAATAAGATAAAGAACCGAAATATTAAAAAGGTTAAAAAGTTAAGCATGCAGTTCGAGCCTAGCTCTCATCAGGAGAATTTTTTGTTCAACTTTACTGAAAAACAACTACCAAATGAAGTAAAAAATGTATTATATCTTGGTCCAAAGTTCGGAGTGCCTCTGAATCCAAGTGAAACGCCAATACCGAGAGTGGTAAAAGACATTGAGCTTTGCATTTCTAATACTGTGATGGAGGGAGAAACTCAAAGGATTTGTGACGAAAACAAAAATAAATTAAGAGCTAATATTGTTCACATAATTACTAAATATTACAATCAAAATGATAAGAAGACACATAGTGAGACAAGGAAGAATTTAAGTATAACACGTGGTTATTTGAAGGATAATGATGATCTGATTGTATCAAGAGCAGATAAAGGTGGCGCTACAGTTGTAATGTATAGAGAAGAATATATTGCAAAGACTAGCTTCAAGGCCCGCCTTCGGCGGGCCTTTTTATAGCCAGGGGCTTCGCCCCTGGACCCCACGTGGCTGTTTTATTGATGTTTTATTCACGTGTAAAGAGCACTTTCATATATCAACTCTTGTGAATTAATTGTAATAGATTGATGAAGAGGACAAAGTATATCTCTTTATGAATTAATTTAAAAAATTTATTTTTTCAGCAGAAGACAATATTTTATTGTCCCCTTCTGCTACTCAATTATTCGGCAAAAACAACCTTTCAACTTAAATTAAAATAAAGTTTTTGTCTTGTAAAAATTCAATAAATAAGGTAAAAATCGTCATTTGGGGAGAATTATCCTATTAAAAAATTAAAAATAATAAACTTTCAAAGTTTATTATTAGATTATAGAAAATTCAGGTTTAATTAGGCTCAAAATAGGTTTTTAATAATTTCAATAGGCTGAAATTTCCTAGATTTCAAAACAATATAAAAATGGGTTTTCAAATGATTATGTTTTCTTTAAAGAATTCTACGGGCTAATTGAATTTTTGGTTTTAATCTTTAAAATATATTTTTTATAGAAATTCCAAAAGCTAATGAATTCCTTTCAGTTAGTTTAGTTAGTATAGTTTCAATAATCCTTTATAATTAACTTTGAAATAAATAAATAATATTGAAATGAATGAATGAGCTCGAATACAAAAGCCAAAAGGCTTAGTTCTTTTGAAATGGCTAAGGGTCTTAAATACAATAGAAAAAGGATGAGGTGAGATTCCCAAGGGTATTTTTAAGAAAAATTATTTTAAAATAATATATTTCATTTTAAATTAAATATTTTTCATCTATATATATAATCAAAAGCTTGCCTCGAACTTTTTTATTTTTAACCGACTTCAAAAAAGGAAGAGGTTCTCTATTCGACTAAATTTTTTTTTTTGTGTCTATGTTACCTCATATCTCCGCCAATTGTGAACCGATTTTGAAAAAAATTTCGCATTAGGTTCAGTCTACCTTTCGATTGGTCCCATTTTTTTCATAGGTATTAGACCTTTTTTGTTAGGTTTGTTTAGGCCTAACTTCTTTGTTTATGAACCGATTTCGATGATCCTTTTTTTATTGGAAAGGGGGTATCTTAGGGATGGTGTCATATTAATTTGGTCAAGTTCTGAAGATATGATCACTATTAATAACATCACTAAAAAGAGGAAAATAAAAACAATTTTTAAGAAAAAATAAAACCAACTTCAAAAATTAAATGCAACAAATAAAATACACTAAAAGGTATAAAATAATTATTATCTTATTTAGTTACAACTAAACGACGAAATATTAACATGAAATTACTTTTTGAAGTCGGTGACAAACAGATACCTTTCATGAATCGAACTCGACGGATCTTACTTAGTACGTTTGGAGGATATACTTGCTTATAGGTACAGTTTGTTTGGTAGCGACTTCAAAAAGTAATTTCATGTTAATATTTCGTCGTTTAGTTGTAACTAAATAAGATAATAATTATTTTATACCTTTTAGTGTATTTTATTTGTTGCATTTAATTTTTTGAAGTCGGTTTTATTTTTTTCTTAAAAATTATTTTTATTTTTCTCTTTTTAGTGATGTTATTAATAGTGATCATATCACCAGAACTTGACCAAATTAATATGGCACCATCCCTAAAATACACCCTTTCCAATAAAAAAAGAATCATCGAAATCGGTTCATAAACAAAGAAGTTAGGCCTGAACAAACCTAACAAAAAAGGTCTAATACATATGAAAAAAATATGACCAATCGGAAGCTAGACTGGACCCAATGCAAGAAAATTTTTCAAAATCGGTTCACAATTGGCTGAGATATGAGGTAACATAGGAACAAAAAAAAAAAAAAATTGAGTCAATAGAGAACCTCCTCCTTTTTTGAAGTCGTTTAAAAAATAGATAGTTTTTTAAATCGTTGTTGCAATTTTTTTTTGCTAGTTTAGTTCTTTTATTGTTTGGCAAGCTATGTTGGCTAACCTGAACTCTTTTTAGTTTTTCCTGAATTTTCCGATTTTCCGGGCAACTTTTCCAATTTTTTTTACGTATTAAACTGAATTGGATTATTACGAACATTTTAAAAAACATTAACCAAATCGGTCCAGGCATTTGAGAGATCTGCGCTTACAAAGAAAAATAAATTTATTTTTATTATATAGATGATGGAAATGATACAAGATGAATCAATATATAAATATTCAAACAGAGATCCTACACTTAAATTTCAAACACAAGCAAATAAGATCATAGATAGTTTGTCCCGATCAGAAATGATTGAAAAAAGTGTTGTGAAAAATATGAAAACTCATAATGCAGTTATCCCAAAGATCTACGGCTTGCGGAAAGTCCATAAACCGGGATGCACACTTAGACCAGTGGTGAGTTGCATAGGGTCACCAAGTTATAAACTAGCTAGTTTTTTACATCGAACGTTGTACCCGGTAGTGGAGACATACAGGTGGAATGTGAAAAATTCATTTGAACTTAAAAAATTATTAGATGACATAGTTGTCCCAAATAATCACGTACTTGTGTCATTGGATGTGATATCCTTATTTACCAACATCCCAAAAGATCTGGTGATTAGGATTATTAATGAAGAATGGGATCAAATGTCTGAATTAATGAATATATCCAAAATATCACTCATCGAAATAATAAGTTACTGTTTTGAGTCAAGCTACTTCACATTTCAGAATACAATTTATTTTCAGATAAATGGAACTAGTATGGGTAACCCAGCAAGCCCAACTATAGCAAATTTAGTCATGAATTATGTGATAAAAAAGGCAATAGAATCTCTTGAATTTGAGTTGCCGTTGATAGTTCTTTATGTGGACGATTTATTGCTATTGATACCTAGAGATACTGAAAAAGAGGTTATGAAAGTTTTTAATGGTATAAATATAAAAATTCAATTTACAATGGAGATTGAAAAAGAGGGTGCTTTGCCATTCTTGGATGTAAAAGTTATAAAAATGGAAGAAAAACTAATAATAGATTGGTATATAAAACCAACGAGTGCTGAACGAGTTTTAAATTTTAAATCCAACCATCCCAGTTCACAGAAATTAGGAATGATAAGAGGGTTATTACATCGTGCTATTTATCTCAGTGGAGAGATTTTTCATAAGGACAATTTGGAGAGAATCAGGTGCATATTAAAGAAAAATAATTACCCTGAGTTTTTCATAAGGAGGGCGTTTGATGTGTTCTTGGTGAATAATAGGGGTAGAATGGAGAATGGTAGCATTAACAGCCAGAGGCAAAATACAATTTTGAATAACGAAAGAAAAAATTTCTTTAAATTTCCTTTATCCCAGAAATCTCATATAAAGTTGATAGATGTTTGGAGAAAACAAATTCCAAATTAGCTTTTTATAACATCTAAACTGAGGGTTCATTGTATAGTAGATTAAAAGATGTAACAGAGAATGATAAAAAGTCAGGTGTTGTATATAAGATACCCTGTTCATGTGGGAAATCATATATCCTGGATATATAAATTTTAATTTATTCTAATATAATATTTTATACAGAGCTCGAATATATGTATTAATTTTTATATCTCTCCTAAAAATTAAATTTATGAACCCTTCCAAAAATGGTAGAAGTGATACAAAGGGTCCCCCCTTACCTCTCATTTTAAGATTTTTTTTAAGAAAATAAAATTTTACTTTAATAGAAATTTTAATTTGTTCTAATATTATATTATTTAGAGAGCTCATATATATTTCCATATACGTGTCCAAAATCAAAATTTAAGTCCATTGAATTTTGTTGGAATATTTACATGTTAGGTGCGTTTACACTTGCGAGTTTTACTCGAGAGTATATTTGCCACTCTTGAGAATAAAAAACTTTCACGTGTAAACGCACCTTAAAATAATAGTCTCCCTTTTGTTTTTAAATCTAGTTACCATATATTATCATATATATTAAATTTGACAAAGATGCGTAAATACGTAAATTCATATATAATAACAATTTTAATTAATATGAGATTTGAGTTTGACGTGATGCACAATTTTTTTTAATTCTGGGCGGAATATTTTAGAGGCCCATTCTCATTTCTTCTTCGGTCGTTTGCACACGTTCTCTTTTCTTATTTCTGATGGACGTAAGAACCGAAAATCAAAATTCATACCAATATGAAGTCTAGAATTCAAATAATATTGTGATAGCTCTTTTAGCTATTTGAGGATAATCTGGCTTTATATGTATGTATACAATATACAAAATTCATTAATATTCAATTCCTTATACCTATTTCATTTTTTAATTTGTATGTGCCTAACTACCAGTATATATTTTTGAAAATATTTTCTTAATACATACTTTCCTTTTCAAAACAATTGAACGTGTTTGTGTCTCCCATTCGTATTTATTGTTTGACTGATTGAACAAATCAGGGCAAGTCCTAGTCTTCCTGCGCTGTCTTCGCGAAGCTCTGAGAAAAGATTACACAACAATTAATACTGCGCGTATGCGGTTAACATGAAAATACTGGTATCATTATGTGCAAGTTTCTACAAGTTCAAAGTGTTTTACGACCACGAAGCGAAGAGCCTACCACATAGGTCAATTTTATGAGATATACTAATTCAATGACTGTGTAATTAATTTTAAATTTAAATAATATGTAATTGACTGTAGTAAATAGGATAAAATACATAAAACTACACTGTACCTACTGTCAGTCTGTTTGTTATTATATATTTTCACGTAAAAACTAAGCAACAAATCTATCTGTGTATGTGAATTATTCCATTCATGGAAAGCCAAAGTTAAAGTCACGACCTGCTTAAATGAGATTCATTATCGTGGACCCCCATTTACCTGTCATAGACCCCAATTTTTTTTTCCATTTGTATGAACCCCTTGCAGGTCATCGAGGACCCCTGGGGGTCCATGTGGACTACTTTGGGAACCACTGATATAGATGCAGAGGGCGGCGCCGGAGGCAGACATTGCACAGCTAGTATATATGTATAGATACAAACATTTATAATTTATTCCAACATAGGGAAGTTTACACATTAGAAGAAGCGAAGGGGGCTCATATTCACGTTTGCCAAGTGGTCCGAAATTTACGTGGGCCGGTCCTGTAAGACTGATGATGAAGATCGAAACTATAGTCTCAAAAAAATTAAATATATATATGTTGCAGCAAAAATTCGTTTTTAGTAAGAACAGGTTCTTACTAGTAAAAACGCGTTTCACTGAACACTTTCCTGGCAACTAGAGTTTACTGATGTTGGTTGAGTTTGGTTCTAAGGTCTAGAATCTTCATTTTTGTCCTTCCGTCTCATTTTGGGTGTTTATTTTAAAAGATTTTAAGCGATAATGCTAAAAATTAGAAGAAAAGTTGTAGAGGATGTAATTTTTGACATTTTCGTTTAAAAAATTTTGAAAATAAACACACGAAATGAGGCGGAAGGTCAAAAATGAAAATTGTAGAACTTTGAACCAAACTCAACCAAATCAGTAAACTCTAGTTGCCACAAAGGTATTCAGTGAAACGCGTTTTAACTAGTAAGAATCCGTTCTTACTAAAAATCGGGGTTTTCTGCAACATAAGGTATATAATAGGTGAAGTAAAAAGTTCTGAACCTTTTTACTTTATCCAATGCGAAGCATGGGCAAAGTATTGTAATCGGTCTCGCGGCAAACGCGACTTCAAAGGGTCCTCAATAATGCGAAGCATGGGAAAAGTATTGTAATCGGTCTCGCGGCAAGCGCGACTTCAAAGGGTCCTCAAGTATTGACTACGGAACCCATGGACTCAATTAAGGTCACAAATTGAAGTATTCAATTAGATTGAATTTTAGCACGTGACGGTTTTGCCAAAAATTACCTGGGATCTCGTCGAGAGGCCAAAAAGTGCCATTTTTTTTTGGAAGTGCGTGGAGATGGATGGATGGATGGATGTTATCGTTTTTTTCGTCCACAAATTTTTCCACACCGTTGCACCGATTGAATTGAAATTGAAAACCTACCAGTATTTTAACAAAATGAAGCGCTGATTAGTTTTTGGTACATATCGGTCCACAAACATTAGTACTTTATTTCAGTACTGTTTTATTTTTTTCTAAATATCTTGAAAATGACTTAAGCAATTTTATATGAAAGATATTAATTTGCCGATGGTAATAGATTCAAATTTACTAGAAAATCATAAGATGGTGTCATCTATTAAATCCGTTGAAATGGAATATTTTTAATTATATGTCAGAGGGGTTGTTTTTCACCCCTCGGGAATCGAACCCGAGTGCCAGTAACAGCAATCCGGGCCACCTGGCTCACCTGCGGGATACGAACCACTCTGACATATACAAACGCGTAAAATATTTTACTCAAAGATTGTTATCTTAATTTGTAAAATTTCGCGATATAGTGATTCTAAATTTAAACATATAGCCATGCCATATAATTTAAATAAAGGTGGTTGAGTGTTTCGAATTTTGAAAAAATTCAAAATTCGAAGGGCAATGGAATGACTTTTCCTAATTTAATATGAAAGATATTAATTTGCCGATGGTAATAGATTCAAATTTACTAGAAAATCATAAGATGGTGTCATCTATTAAATCCGTTGAAATGGAATATTTTTAATTATATGTCAGAGGGGTTGTTTTTCACCCCTCGGGAATCGTATCCCGCAGGTGAGCCAGGTGGCCCGGATTGCTGTTACTGGCACTCGGGTTCGATTCCCGAGGGGTGAAAAACAACCCCTCTGACATATAATTAAAAATATTCCATTTCAACGGATTTAATAGATGACACCATCTTATGATTTTCTAGTAAATTTGAATCTATTACCATCGGCAAATTAATATCTTTCATATTAAATTAGGAAAAGTCATTCCATTGCCCTTCGAATTTTGAATTTTTTCAAAATTCGAAACACTCAACCACCTTTATTTAAATTATATGGCATGGCTATATGTTTAAATTTAGAATCACTATATCGCGAAATTTTACAAATTAAGATAACAATCTTTGAGTAAAATATTTTACGCGTTTGTATATGTCAGAGTGGTTCGTATCTGCCAGCTAGGTAGCTTTGCTGTACTGGCGCTCGAGATATCCCGAGGGTGAAAAACAACCCCTCTGATATAATTAAAAATATTCCGTTCGGCGGATTTAATAGATGACACCATCTTATGATTTTCTATTAAGCAATTTTGATGAAATTTGATATTCTAATTAAGTACCTCGGGGACAAGAAAAAAGGTTAAAGTTTTTAGTAAAATTATATTTTTAAAGTACTTTACTCTAGGGTAATATAGTACTTTTTTTAATTATTTATTTTAAATTCCTTAAAATTTATTGATTTGATCGTTTTAATATAGCTTATTCAACCTAACTTAAGTAAGAATGGTTAGGCTTCTCGCTGTGAAATGCTAAAAATTTGGGAGGAAATTTTATAAGTAAGCATAGCAACTGCGTTGTTTTCTTATCCGTTACCATTGCTGAAGACATGGAGGAATCGAGTTAAAATAAAAAATAATGATTGATACTCATCTAGTACTTAAGGAATAACCATTCTATATTGGATTTTTGACGTTTCGGTTTTTATTGGTAACCGTTGCAGAAGACATGGTATTTTTGGTAAACAACTCAAGCGATCGTTATTTTTGATTTTAAGTCGATTCCTCCATGTCTTCAGCACTGGTTACCAATAATAATCAAAGCGTCAACAATCTAATGTAGAATTGTTATTCCTCAAGTAATAGATGAGAATCAATCGCTATTTTTGAATTTAAGTCAACATGGACTGCAAATAGCAAGTGATATCTGATTAATAATAAAGGAATAAACATATTAATATTTCAAATGAATTTGGATAAAGTTTAGCAACGATCCGTTGCAGTTTGTTTCTCTTTATTTCGACGATAAAATTAACCAAGTTAAGATTTTCCGATTTAGATCAAATATGCGCCGTTTTGTTCGATAACTTTTGTACTTTTTGAAGCCAATCTCATAATTTCGCGGTTGAAGAAGTCCTCGTCCCTATTGATGAAAAACTTGGCCACCTCATTTTCACAAGCCTCTCTTGAGGCCAGTTTTGTACCATCAAGAAAATTTTGCAAATCCTTGGAAAGGTGATAATCGCTTGGTGCCAGGTCTGGGCTATACGATGGGTGCGATATAACCTCCCATCAGAGCTCTAGGAGCTTCTGGCGCGTCGTTAACGATGTGTGCGGCCTGGCGTCCACTTGATGGAAAACAACACCCTTCCTATTGGCCAATTCTGGCCGCTTCTCGTCGATCTTCTGATTCATTCTGGTCAGTTGTTGACAGTATAGGTCCAATTGAGTGATTTGGCCCGATGAGAGCACCTCATAGTGGATGATTCCCTTCCAATCCCACCAAACACACAGTAAAACCATCTTTGACGTTAATCCAGGCTTGGGCCGGTTCTCCGCGCTTGGACCCCGATCTTTTTGCCTGTTGTTCTCGTATGCGACCCATTTTTCATCGCCAGTCACCATACCCCATCGCCATCGCCATCGATTCAGCAAAAAATCGCAGGCATCAATTCGGTCCAAAGGTTTCTTTTGCGTCAATTCGTGTGGCATCCATACATCGAGCTTCTTCTTGAGACCAGCCCTTTACAAATGGTTTTCTGGCTAATCTTCAGTTCCTGGCCAATGGAATTAAGTGCTCGCATGCTGATTCGACTCGAAAATTTCCATGATTTTATCGACTTTTTCGACGATTGGCCTACCAGAGCGTGTCTCATCTTCGACGTCCATATTACCAGAACGAAATCGTTGGAACCACCACTTTGCTGTTGCATTCGATACTGTATTGGGACCATAAACAGCACAAATTTTTTTGGTCGCCTGCTCCGCTTTTTCTAACACACAACTGGCTTCACAAAACACAAAACTTTCAAATAACTTTTTTTAAAGCGTTATGTCACCTTTAAATCGCAAAAAAGGATGACCAGATGCGATACATCGTGAGATATGGTTCATTAAAGCCATCTAACGGAAAAGGCTCAGAACTTTTTACTTCGCCCATTATTTATGGTAAATATATGTAAATGTTTATTTGCACCAAGCAGAAGACAACCTAATTTATTTCTCTTTATGAATCAACAACTCTGCCAATCTCGGTATGAGATGAGATACCCTTGCAAAAATCCACTCTCATTTGGCCGCTTTTTCAAGAGGTCGCCTTTGGTGGATGTTGCCGTTAATTCCTTAATGAGTGAGAATATGTTGGACTTGGCTCGGGCAACCAAATCGATTCGCTCGTTTGAATAAAGCAGCCTAATGCTTGTTGAATGTTGAACAGTGGAGATTGTCTTTTGATGTTGGTGGTGCCCTGGCCTTAATGCATTCTGGGGGCGGTGTAGATCAAAGGGCCCGCTTCTCTTCGAGTACCAGCGATGCTCCCGCTACCAGCTCAAGCAGCTCTCCGATATTCAAACGGGACCCTTTCTCGAGTGCAATCGAAATCTTGTCCCCATTTGTTTTGTGTTCGATAATCATATCTACATTCGCGCGATGCAGGTCAAAAGAAATAAATGAAGGTCCCATCAAAGAGGTCGTTAGTTGGATCAAAGGCGTAACACGATCCAAGAGCTGCTTCAAGTCCTTTCGGATGCGTCTTCATTTTTTTCTTTACGTATTATCATTCTTTGATAACGAGCTGCCTCTGCTTACCTCTTGACGTGATCTCAGTCGGGAATTGAAAAAACAAAAAAACAGAATTATCAATTTAATTAAACTAGAAGATCTTTGTTTATTTTTTATTCAGCTCTCTAAAATGAGAAGCGAAAGCTCAAAAACAAAACCTGATAATTTAGACATTTCTGAAATTAATTATCGTTGTAAGGTGTTAAAACGATATAAGCTGTGTTTCCGTACGAATATATACACACATAATCTTATTATATTAAACGAGCAATTCTTGTATATATATATATTTAGAATCGGTTCTTGAAAACTGCTCTAACGATTTCGTTAAAAATTGGTGTACTTATAAAGTCTCATGAGTTATTAAGTAATTGTGTCAAATTTTTAATCCGATTGAAATAAAGGAAGGGGTATAAATTAGTCATGTTGTAAAATAAATATTTTAATAGTTCATATCTCGTCTTCGGTAAGTCGCAGAGGCTTGAAATTCTGAAACTTAAGCTAGCTAAAGGCTACAAGAAGTAACACAAGATGGTTAAAATCGAAGTACCGGAATTTGATGTTTACGTAGGTAAGAATTTACACCCCTGCATTTCCATAAACCATAAATCTCAGAGCTACGAAATTCGAAACTTAAGCTCAATATAGGCTAGAAGGGGTACAGCAAGCTTTTGGTTGAAATCGGAACACCGTAAGTGGACATTTACATTAAAGATTTTTCGTTTTTTTTTTTCTCAAAAACGGCACTAACGATTTTTTTTAAATTGGTGTAGGTACTTATCAAGTGTCATGACTTTTTAGTCGTGTATAGATTTTAATCCGATTAAAATAAAGGAAGTGGGTGTAAATTAGTCATGTAGCAAAACAATCGTTCATATCTCTTCTTCGGTAAGTCGCAGAGTCTTGAGATCTGAAACTTAAGCTATTTAGAGACAAAAAGTTACCGAGCATCGCTCGGTGCTCCAAGCACTATGTATTATATATAATATATATAGCATTTTTAACTCTAAAATTTTCATTTTGACACTATATACACCGGTTCGCTTTTACCATTCCTAGAGTCCCTAAATGTCTTCAAAACTAAATATTTTGAATTATCTACTATTTTACAGAGTCAATAAGCTAAATCAGGGCTGTCCAACCCGTGGCCCGCTGGCCGCATGCGGAGGATCTTACTTAGTATGTTTGGAGGGTAAGGTCGGTTATATAGTTTGTTTAGCACCGACTTCAAAAATTAATTTCATTTTAATATTTCGTCTTTTAGTTATAACTAAATTAGATAATTATTTTATACCTTTTAGTGCATTTTATTTTAGTGATGTTATTAATAGTGACTTAATATAATACCTTGCATGCATCTCGCAAGAGAAAGCTTCGGGCGAATGAATCAGAAAATGATAAAAAAATTAAATTCATAAATATATAAATTCTCTAGAAACGTTTGCGGGTTTTAAATGAGCGTTTTAAGATTGATTTTTTTATAAAAGATTTTATTTATTATAATTTGGATTATTTGTTCATAAGAATTGAAAATTTACGTTAATTCGTCATTGATCATATCATCAGAACTTGACCAAATTAATATGGGACCACCCCTAAGATACCCTCTTTCCAATATAAAAAGAATCATCGAAATCGGTTCATAAACAAAGAAGTTATGCCTAAACAAACATATCAAAAAAGGTCCAATACCAATGAAAAAAAAACGGGACCAATCGGAAACTAGACTGAACCCAATGCAAAAAAATCATCAAAATCGGTTCACAATTGGCGAAGATATCAGGTAACATACACAAAAAAAATCAGTCGAATTGAGAACCTCCTCCTTTTTTGAAGTCAGTTAATAAAATTCACTAAAAGCTAAATTATAAGCTCAACTATATGTAAGATAAAATAATAATAAAGTTTCGAATATTTAAAAATTCTTCTTCTCATATTTTCATTTTCTAAAATATTTATTTTTCAGTAATTTATATGCTACGACACTAACCAAGTCTATAGTTATCATTCTATTACAAGGAGACAAGGAATTGGGGTTTTTTAGAACAATCACAATTATTTGATTATTTGCATATTCACCTAAAAAGGAGAATCAAAATTTAAAGTCCTTAGTTATTCTTTAAGTAAATGAATTATATAATTATATATTTTACATAGAAATATTATTCTAATGTTTATTTAATAAACTCTATATAATGAATGAGGAATCTTGTGTCTTCTGTTCTCCTCTGCCCGTTGAGGTCGCTGCTAGCGCTGATGGCCTTTACGCTGGTTTCAAATTTACACACATATATATATATAAATGTCTCTTAGAATTAAATGTCCGCAAATTTGTGTATGCCTATGTCCGCGCATAAGCTTAGTTCGCCACTGTATATGCAAGGTTTTATATTAAGTCACTATTAATAACACCACTAAAAAGAGAACAATAAAAATAATTTTTATAAAAAAAAAAATAAACCGACTTCAAAAAAATTAAATGCAACAAATAAAATAATAAAACTCAAAAATAAAATAGAATACACTAAAAGGTATAAAATAATAATCTAATTTATTTACAACTAAACGACGAAATATTAACATGAAATCACTTTTTGAAGTCGGTGCTAAACAAACTATATAAGCGACCGTGCCTGCCAATCGTACTAAGTAAAATCGGTCGAGTTTGATTCATAAAATGTATATATTTAGCACCGACTTCAAAAAGTGATTTCATGTAAATATTTCGTCGTTTAGTTGTAACTAAATTAGATTTTATACCTTTTAGTGTTTTCTATTTTATTTTTGAGTTTTATTATTTTATTTGTTGCATTTAATTTTTTTGAAGTCGGTTTTATTTATTTTTTATAAAAATTATTTTTTCTCCCGAAAATTTAGATTACATAGAAACGTTTATGAATGTTTTTATAAAGAACCAAATTAATTTGTTATACTAAAAAATAATACAAAGATGTATATCAAAATATATATTAAAATTTTTAACATCGGTGTCCAACTGGATTACAAGGGCCACATTTGAAGAAAAATATTTTCTCGACCGCGGATAAAATATTATAATTCTATTGATATTTCTTATTCAAAAAAGAGAGTTAATAATGTAGAAATATGAACTTTATTATTTTTTTAGCTCATAGTCAGTTTCTAATTTTACTTTTCGTAAATTTTATAGTTGACAATATCTTCTCGTATATGTAAATACTTTATTGGATAAAAAATACTTGGTAGGTCTCACATTAATGTTCAATTTTCCAAATTTTTATCCAATAATTTTAAAAATGTTTCACCAACACCAAATTCCTTAAAAACTATTGTAAATACTTTCCTAAATAGTTACAAAAATTGATATTATGTATTAGTATTTGTTTATAATTTTCCCTGCCTAGATAATTAATATAAAATTCTAATAAAGAGACAATTTTTCTTTCAGATCGGTATCTAATTGTTGTTTTGGATTCTAGAACATACAATGAGAAAGTTTATTCCTAATGAAAATGGAGTCGAAAATAGACCAAAATGATTACTATTTTTTCGAAAATCTTGAAATCTAGTTCAAAATTTAAAATTAGCACTTTTATTTTTAGAAAACTTCACAGTAGGTTTTTAGATTTCTTTTTTAGAGAGAAAAAATTATCAGGCCAAATTGTTGTGTTTTCCAGTATCTACATATAAATCTCAATGTTTTAAGGAATTTTATGACTTTACATTGGCCCACGAGTTGGACAGCCCTGGTTTAAATCGAATGGGATTAAAGAAGGATATGAGGAATGATAATTTTTTTTAAAAGGGTCACAGATATAATAATTCCTGTCTATTCATTATCTAGCTAGCGAGGCTAGCTGTTAGAGAAGCGAGCTAAAGGCAACGAAGCTGCATCTCTACACTAGGCAGCTTCTGGGAGTAACACCACCTCCTTGTGGTCTAGCTGGATATCCGTACCTTTCAGAGAACTGAGAGTGTTACCCTTGGCGAAGAACGCACTATTGTCATCTCGGCATATATAGAAATATTTCTATGTTTTTAGTACATCTGGAAAATGCGCTAGATATGTTATATTATGTCATTAGACATATATAGTCCCATGGATGATCCTTCCTTATGGGCTATCTTTTTAGTATATCTGGTGTGCCAAGATGTGCTATGTTATGCCGGGAGTTGTCAATAGGATGCAGCAGCTGCTGCATCAAAACCCACTATGGTGACTACATCTCTTGAATTTATCTGATAAATTCCAAAAGAGATAATATGCTATGATATTACACTAGAAATGTCATAAACACGTTTGTTTCTAAAAATCCTACTACATCGACTCTGTCGGTTAATGAACATATACAAATTTATGAATATATCACTCTAAAAATGATGATGATATCACATTGTATAAACAATTATGCAAGAATGCATGTATTGGAATAGTGACTCAAACATCTCGTCATATATAGAATCTCTTCTATCCTTTTAGTATATTTCGGTTTGATCCTGCCCAGATATGCTATTTTATGTCTATGATATATATAGTAAGAGATACTCTATCTTGTTAGTATATTCAGAAATTGCTTTGGATATGCTTCATTATGCCGAGATGTTACCGATCAGATGCAGTAACCACTGCGTCAGGCTTGAACCAAATACGCCGGCCATGCGGGCTTTGACCTGGTTGAGTGGTGCGTGCGGCCGGGCTGATCAATGGTACAGCAGCAAACCAAAAATACCGTACGGTATTAAATACTTAGCTTAAGTATAACTCACGGCGCATGGTTTGATGGTGGCCATGCAGATTGATAAGCATAACTAAGCTGTCACTCTTTGATGATAATTATTACTATTTCATAAGACAGTAAACAGTAAACAGTATTAAACTGTAACCAGCAGTTGAGGGCGCTGCTGGAAATATGCTTATCAATATAAATAATTCATAATTGCCGATGAGAATCACCAGTATATGGTGATGGTTGCAAAAGCTGGCCATGATTGGTTCCGTGACTAGCTCATCGGCTTCCACGCTCGGAGTACCGCGGCGTCCACGTAATCAGGAACTGACAAACCTGCAAGCCTTATTGGTGTTGCACTGGCATTATGCTTGCTAATCAGTGTGGGCGGGGGACGTACGTGTATTGTACCCGCTCACGTGTCATGAATGGATTTTATCCATCATGGTAGGGTACCTGGCCGCACCCATGACTTACAAGGCACGGCGGGCACATCTGACGGTGGTGGGCTGTCATTAACTTGATGATTTACCCCCGGCAGACATTAGGCATAGCAAGCCTTCGCTGTGTGCGTGCTAATCAGCGCGGGTTGGGAAAGTACATACGTGTATTGTACCGCTCGTGTGTCATGAATGGATTTATCCGTCATGATAGGGTACCGGCCACACCCCTGATTTAAAAACGGCCCGGCGGACACATCTGGCGGCGGCCTGAATGTCATTTACTTGGCATTTATACCCCTGTCAGATATTAGGAGTGGCGATCCTTCGCTGTGTGTATGCCAACGGTGTACACGTCTGAAAGTGAAGTGAGGCTGTCATTTAATTGATGACTTACAAGTCACTCAAGAATAAGGGTGTGGCGCCTCTCACCGTAGTGAATGCCAATCTGTACCACTTGACTGTGGTATGCATGGTTGATATCATGTAGACCGAAATCTGCATGGTTATATATCATGTAGAAGAGGTTGCCGCCTTCCAGATTTAACAGGCAAAACCTGGGTTGGCACAAGAGGTGGCGAACCATTGGCCAAACGGACAACCGGTTCGCGTGCCTGGGCTGGAGATTCTGAATCTTCACATCCTATAAGCTGTTTTCACAGCGGGTGTGAGCCGGCTTGGACGATTTGCAAGCGATTCGTCAGGTGTATGCGATGTTGCAATCGCATCAGGTAAACCAACCGCACATACAGTCGATCACGTACTGGGACTGTGGGAAGAGAGTCCGAATCTGAAGAGGTGGAGCATGGAAAGACATGTGCAAGAGAAACCTCGAGCAACCATACCAAAGGTTGTTAAAAACTAATGGTGCCATGGGGAATGGAGAAAGCCCTAGGGACGAAAGTTCTTAGCTCCATTCGACTGAGGTTGGACTCGTGATGGCATAAGGTTTTTGTCTAGATAGCTGTTGTTAACTCGCCAGCTGTTGATAGCTTCAACACTCGCGAGGGTGGAATACACGCCCGCTGTATTTCACGTATACCTCTGTGTATACACCTACACCTTGACTGATGCCATTCGTGGCTCTCTCAGGGTTACATACGAGACGAGAGTCCTGTATGCGCTGGTTGCGAGTGCTAGTGAAGGCCGTTGAGGCTATAGACTACACTTTAAACAATTCGGTGCGTCTTGCTGCTGTCAGATCTCCTATCCATTATCTATTGACATGTAAGAACATGCAAAGATCTAAAAGACAAGTCCTGACAAGTTTTAGTTCAGGAAGGAAATTATCAATTAATTGAGATTGTTCTAGAAAAACCCAATTCCTTGTCTTTTTGTACTAGAATGATATAACTATATACTTGGTTAGTGTCGTAGCATATAAATTACTTAAATAGATAAATATTTTAGAAAATGAAAATATGAGAAGAAGAATTTTTGAAACTATTTTTTTTTATCTTATATAGTTGACCTTATAATTTTGCTTTTAGTGAATTTTATTCTTTAAAAAAACTACACGTATTGTACAAATGTACATTTATTTAAAAAAAAATTGAATAAATATATTTCTACATATAAATCTCAATGTTTTAAGGAAGTTTGTCATTTTATGTTGGGATACACTCATTGCAGTGCTGGGCCGCATGAGGCCCGCGGGCCACGGGTTGGACAGCCCTGATTTATAATATAACCAGGACTCAATTTTAGGAAAAAATAGTTTGATAGGTGTTTTAAACTAATTATTAACAGATTTTTTTTTAAAAAAGCACTCATATGATTGAATCAATACAAAACATGTGGTTGATTAAATAGACAATAATTAAAAAAAAATTACCGAGAGAAGCCGGGTCTTCAGGTATTAAGGTACTATGTTATATATAGTATATAAAATGCAAATACCACTTGTAATTAATTGATTCATTCATTCATTCATTTTCTGAAACTACTTGGTCCGGGAGTTTGGAATTTAGCATGTTAGTTACTTTTAGGAAGTATATTCTCATAAAAAAAAGTGTTTTAAAAATTCAAATTTTAAAGGGATAAAACAAAGAAAATATTGTCTAAAATTACTGTTTCAATTTAAGATATAATGATATTTTCGGATTTAGTATGGCTGGTAACTATAATTTTTTTTGTAAGTTACTTTTAAGCTATGAATTCTTTCTAAGATGAATATTTAAAATATTTAAATTTTAAAGAGGTGAAAGAAAAAATAAATAATCACGTTCAAATAATTCATCACAATTTCTTGTGAACTAATTAACTTGAAATTTGGTATAAGAAGGTTAGTTGCAAATTTAAAAAAAAATACCAAATGTTGAAGCAAGGAAAAATCACTAAAATCAAGTTTTCATCTGGTTTCATCACGATTTCTCCGGAAATACTTAAGCTATAGCTTGAAATTTAATATAGAGATATTGATCTCCGAGGGGTGAACCGAGACCTAATATGGTGTATACCTACTTCCACTTCCACTTTCATTTCCAAGTAGAAGACAATAGATAAAGGGGCATTATCTAATGAATTCCAAAATAATTCCACATAATTCCAAAGACGGTGTACACGTAATTCCAATCGCGATTCACCCCACGTTGATCTCCCTGAAATACCAGTTTATAATCTTTTATTACCTACAAATAATAGTTTTAGTTTCTGTGTACACAACATGAAAACTACTTGAGCACACTTTTATATCTCTCATGAAGTTCAGGCTAAGAAAGGATTCAATGAAGTGGTCTCTTTTGACACGCCTTATATTCGGTTCACTTCTAAGTTGGTTGTAAACCCGATCTAGAATATCGATTTTATCCTAAAAATTAACCGGGGGGGGGGCAAAATTTGGAAAGTATAGCCCCCTTTTGTCCGAACTCATCCGAAATTTGTAAACATCATCTGTGGATCCCCAGAATGGTAAAAATACAAGAATTAACCAAGGGGGGGGGGGCAAAATTTGGAAATTATAGACGCCTGTAGTACAAAGAAACCCGAAATTTGTATACATCATCTGTCGGTCCCTAGAAGGGAAACAATTGGGACAAATCGAGGGGTGAACTGGAATTAGGTGTACACCGTCTTTGGAATTATTTGGAATTACTTTGGAATTCATTAGATAATCTATTGTCATCTATTGTCTTCTACTTGGAAATGAAAGTGGAAGTGGAAGTAGGTGTACTCGATTTTAGGTCGCGGTTCACCCCTCGGGAAAAATATACTAGTCTCTTGTCAAATATAGTTTTAGTTTAGCGATGTACGGGTAGAGTGTACCCATTTTGAGACTAAAAAGTAAAAAAATAAATTATATAGTTTAAAAAAAACTTAAAAACACTCTTTTGTCAGTAATGCACTAAAAAATACAAAATAATGTAATAAACTTTTTTATGTTCAAAAACTAAGTCAAAAAGAGTCGTCGAAATTAATTAAAAGTAGCTATATGCTTCTCAAAGAGCCCCACGGTTTTTGACTTAGTTATTGGACATAAAAAAGTTTATAACATTATTTTGTACTTTTTAGTGCATTACTGACAGAAGCGCGTTTTTAATTTTTTAAACTATAATTTAATTGATTAGATAAATGATTTTATTCTACATTCTTTTCAGGAGCTTCATTCACCCTTGATAAAAGTTTTTTAATAGATTGCATTTGACTAAAATGAATTTTACCATGAAATTGAAATAATACAGTAAATAAGAACGATAATAAACATTAAAAACGTATTTGATATAATAATAGACGCTCTTATAAAAGCATCGAACTAGACAAGCGAAGATCCCGGGTTCGAACCCTGCTGATCCTTTTGTCTTTAATAAAACATATTTTCTTTGTTTTCTAATTTAATTTGATAATAATAGATATTATGTAAAATTTTTAAAATAGAATTTCACAATATCTTGCCATAGACTTTGTGGTATAAAAATCAATATCGATTATTTATTAATTAGATGTGTACATTGGATGTTCAATGGCTTATACCAGGTTCATATTTCATCACTTTTAGTAATACCTACAAAGAACTAGATTAATCAGCCATTCTTAAAATGATCATTTATTTTTTAACCGACTTCAAAAAAGGAGGAGGTTCTCTATTCGACTGATTTTTTTTTGTGTCTATGTTACCTCATATCTCCGCCAATTGTGAACCGATTTTGAAAAAAAAATTGCACTGGGTTCAGTCTAGCTTCCGATTGGTCCCGTTTTTTTTTCATTGGTATTAGACTTTTTTGTTAGGTTTGTTCAGGCCTAACTTCTTTGTTTATGAACCGATTTTGATGATTCTTTTTTTATTCGAAATGGGGTATCTTAGGGATGGTGCCATATTAATTTAGTCAAGTTCTCATGATATCATCAACGACGAAATAACATAAATCTCCAATTCTTATTAGCAAATAATCGAAATTATGATAAATAAAAGGTATTATATTAAGTCACTATTAATAACATCACTAAAAAGAGAAAAATAAAAATAATTTTTATAAAAAAATAAAATAAAACCGACTTCAAAAAACTTAAATGCAACAAATAAAATAATAATAACTTAAAAATAAAATAAAATCCACTAAAAGGTATAAAATAATTATCTTATTTAGTTACAACTAAACGACGAAATATTAACATGAAATTACTTTTGAAGTCGGTGCCAAACATATACATTTTATGAATCGCACTCGACGGATCTTACTTAGTACGTTTGGCGGGTACGCTCGCTTATAGGCATAGTTTGTTTGGCACCGACTTCAAAAAGTAATTTCATGTTAATATTTCGTCGTTTAGTTGTAACTAAATAAGATAATTATTTTATACCTTTTAGTGGATTTTATTTTATTTTTAAGTTATTATTATTTTATATTAGGGAATCGGATTAGCCGAGAGCTTAAAGACACTAGCCTTCTAAGCAGGAGTCCCGGGTTCGAGTCCGAGTCCCTGCATTGATATTTGACCGGCTATAATCTGATTCCTAGTCCCCAATCCGTCTGGCAAGCGTGGTGACTTAATGCCAACCCCCTTCCATTTGATGGAACAGGCCTAAATTCAGCAGTGGATTGTCGATATCGACAGGCTGATGATGATGATTATTATTTTATTTGTTGCATTTAAGTTTTTTGAAGTCGGTTTTATTTTTTTTTATAAAAGTTATTTTTATCAGAACATTTTTATTTTTTATCATATAAAGCTACACTATATATTTCCGTTTAAAAGTCCAGAGAACCCTATTAGCGTCGCTTCAATGTCTATCTGTCCGTCTGTCAGAGCATTGTTGCTGGTAAACTAAATCTTGAAATTATTATCCTAAAACTTGGCTTTTACGCATTAAATTATTATTATTATTGCTTGATAGGGCCTCCACCACTCCTCTCTTATTAAGATCCCATGATATGGTAACTAGTAATTCGTGACATACATAATAATGTGTAAAAGCCAAGTAGTTAGGCCAACTGCAATAGTGCTTGAAAAACTTTACAAAAGTTAAAATACTGTAACAAAAATTAATTCGCCAGTTGTGACTCCGTCTTACAGTCGGTCTACCAGATACAAACTTTTACTGTATGTACGATTGATAAGTTAGTTAGTAATAAATAAAGTTAAGTTTGTGTGATCTAAAGCAGAAGGTCTTATTCACAAAAAAGGTGCTGAAATGTTAATAAATAAATAAGTTGGACCAGATTTGATAAAGCCAAATATTCAGGTTGTAATATGACAAGTTTTATTATTTTATTGAAAAATAATCTGATGTTATTCAGTCAACAAATATGTACAAGTTAATGTTTAGTTATAATTTGAGTTCAATTAAATAGTTACAAAAAAAATAATAAGATTCTTTATGAAATAGATTCTTACATATAGATTTGAATCTTTTGTTTTGTTTTTGTTTTGAAAAATAATATTACAAATAATACTTTATTTACAATTAGTCAATTATAATTAATAATATGAGTAACAGGAATTCAATTAAAATATCAATTATTTTAATTAATTTGTGTGGGCTTGTATGTGAGTTTATTAATTAACAATCACTAATTATTAGTTTGTTAAAATGTTATTAAAATGTTAAAATAAATATTAGATATTCTTAATAATAGTTTTGGTCCATGGTTTAGAAAACAAAAGATTTCTTATTTAAAAGAGAGTCAACTATGTAGTATTGAAATGAATATACAAGCTGTATATGATGTTATGTTAATATGAACGAAAATGCAAGTTCAATTTAATTGGGGAAGAGAATGTATTTGTTTGATTCAATGTTCATGTATTTTATAAATAAGATTTGTTAGTTAGTGTTAAAGGGATTCAACTCCTGTTGAAAATTGTCTGTACTTTTAATAGAAAAAGCCAGGTATGGAATGTAGATCGAAACAGTACATTTGTGTGTTATGGAAAATATAAATAGGTGAACCTTTGAAGAAAGATTTGAGATCCTAGGCGGTCGAAACGCTGCGAGATTGAAGAAATCTTCTTGGAAAATGAATGCCAATATTTGTAAAATCGCTTGATATGTTGTAGAAAGATTTCTGGGCAGGCAGGGAATCGATTAACTCGAGTAAAAAGGTGTGGAAAGGTTCAGCTTGGGAGTTTCGATCTGGTTTGTTTGCTTGTTAATGAACAACTAACAACTGATTTATTAAATAATTAGAAAGAATAAATTATTAATTAAGTATTATTGGGATCATGTGACCGATGTCAGAGAGATAGCAATTAGAGTTAGACTTCGCTTCACCCAGAGTAAGTCCACCATTAACTTAGGACCGCCGTGGCGTGTCCATACCGGGGCCCGGTGAACGAAGTTCGCAATATGTACATCGGTAATGTAAGCTATGTGAGAATCTGGTATGTGCATCTTGTTTGTTGCGGTTGTGTTCTTCCTTGGTTGTGTGTGTTCTTCTCTGTTGGTTGTAATGTTCTTCATTGTAAGAGTGTGCTGTATAGAGTAAATGTGAGAAGAACTGAAAGGAGTGATCCCTAGCCCTCGTTGCCTAATAGCATCAGGATCGGAAGAACGGCTGATCGAGAATGATCGATAGGAAGGATGAAAGAGAAGGAGTCTGACACAAGAAAGTGGAAGTAATGTCAGCACTCAGCTCAGAAAACCCCGTGGTTGCCATCCACGTACTCATAAGGTATGAGCTCCTGAGGTTTAGTGAAGGCTACGTAGCTTTAGATCTACGTTTCCGTGTGTATTCCTCTATCGAAATACTTTGTCTTTGTGGATTAGACCTGAGTGGAACTGTGGACCAGGTTGAGTGCCAAGGTTTCTTGTTTGTGGACCTCCGATTACCAATCTCGGACGGCCTGTTTGTCCTTGACAGGTTGTTAGTTTGTGATGTAAAACTCTGGAAATTGCGAGAAGTCTGGTCTGGTTTGAGTGAATTGGTAGTGAGCACAAAAAGACTCTTGGTTGCTTCATTTGTTTGTTTGTTTCCCAATTCACTTGGTAGAGGTTCTCTTGGTAATGCTGGTGCAGAACCTAGCAACACCCATCCGAATTCTGTGTTGAACATTGCTAAGTTGCTGTTGGGAACATTGAACTTCTCTCCTGTGAAAATCTTGGCACATACAGTTGCTCCCAATATTCCGTGTATTGGAGCTGGAGTGTGGAAGTATGGGTCTGCCAGTGGTTTGTCTTGGATAAAAGCGACCAAGGCGGGCCTTGAAGCTAGTTTTAAATAAAGAGCGGAATTTAGAAAAAAAATGATCGAAATTTTAAATAACAAAAACTTAATTAACAAAAGATCAATGGATTGTTTTTTTAATATACAGGGTGGGGCATAAAGATCTACCACATTTTGAAGAGGTATAAAATAAGCTGACGTGTTCTGATGTGGCCATCCACTTGACTTTACCATACAACCTGGCCCCTCACTTATATTTAATATTTAATAAAATTATTTATAATCATGTAGGGGAGGGGGTTAGTTTTTGAATTTTAGACTCCTGTGGACCCACTGATTATGTATACAAAATTTAGTTGAGTTTGGTACAAGAGCCAAGATTTTCATTTTTTGACCCTACATCCCCCCCCTGCATTTTGAGAGCTTAGTTTTTGCATTTTTAGACTTCTGGGAGTCCACTGATAATGTATACAAAATTTGGTTGAGTTTGATACACGGGACTAGATTTTAATTTTTTGACCCTACACCCCCCTTCCCCCATTTTGGGGGGTTAGTTTTTGCATTTTTAGATTTCTGCGGTCCCACTGATTATTATACAAAATTTGGTTGAGTTTGGTAAATGGCCAAGATTTTCATTTTTTGACCCCCCCTCCCCCATTTTGGGCTGTTAGTTTTTGAATTTTTAGACTTTTGGGAGTCCACCGATTATGTATCAAAAATTTGGTTGAGTTTGCTCAAATGGCCTGGATTTTTAATTTTTAACCCCCCTCCACCCCCCTATAATTATGAGTCCATATGCACCAAAATCTAATCAGCTCTTAATCTCAATAGACCAAAACTACTTGTGAAATTTGGTTTCGATATTCACACTAGTTTTTGAGGTAGCTCGTACACAAAAATCTGGTAACGCACAGACTAACTAACAGACAACCAGACAGACCAACAGATATTTTGACAAAACAATTGTTATCTCGAAAAATATAATTTTTCCCATGTTCACTTATTAGAGATTTTTTGTAGACCGAAATGCCATGGTTTCGCTCAATTTTTTGAATCAAAATAGTTTCAGCCGTTTTTGAGATATTTCAAAAAAAGAAGGAAAAACCCACTTTTTTCATGCACGATTACAATACTTGACCATACCCTGTCTGGTAAAGTAAAAATGAAAATTGAATATATTTTTGAAAAGAACATAAAATATATATATTAAATGAATTTAACTTTTAAGGACCAATCATAGATTTTAGAGAAAATATTTTTACATTGCATATCAGAGAGGTTCGTCCCCTTCGGAATTGAACCAAAGCGATTACTAAGCCGTTAGGCAAACCTTTAAGACAAACATCTCTCTGATATGCAATGTAAAAATATTTTCTTTAAAATCTATGATTGGTCCTTAAAAGTTAAATTCATTTATTAATATTATAGGTCTTTCTTGATTTTTGAAATAATTTCCACCTTTTTTCAAAAAAGACACTCAAAAAGATACTTAAATCTTTGTATTCACTATAAATTTTTTTTTTTACTTTATTTAAAATATGTTTTAAAATGCATAAAATGCTATTTCCCGTGATTTTAATTTTTGTTTTCCGATATCATGTTTAGGTAGTGGTTCTTCTTTGCCGAAGGGTGATCCGCGATTGGAATTAAGTGTACACCGTCTTTGGAATTACTTTGGAATTCATTAGATAATCTATTGTCTTCTTCTTGGAAATGAAAGTGGAAATAGGTTTACACGATTTTAAGTCGCGGTTCACCTCCTTTCTTTGCTCTGGCATTTGCAGTGTTGTTTATCAAAAGCACGCAACAGAATGACTGGCATTCTTGATTTTCAAGATAATCCGACAGTAAATGGCATTTGTTATCGTGATCTGTTATCTTTGTAAGCCATCAAGTTTCTAATTTTCACTCTTCAGCAATGCAGAATTTTCATTGTTGATTCTGTTAAGGTAGAAAGCACCATTTCCTCGTTCCTCGTTCAAACTGTTTAAAGAAAGTGAAAGCTGTCTGTGTGGTCCATTGTTTTCGATTGTCATTTAGCTAGATGAAATTGAACTCGAAAAGGCATTCCACACTAAAAGATGCATTGACACCACAAGGATCACATCGCAAATTGGTTTGTCAATAAATAAACGCGGCGGATCGAAAGAGAGAGATGTCTCCAGTGGTCCAGTGGGTTTGCTCTTTGTTGGGTGGCAGCTGCCAATGGCGTCGATTGGTTGCCGCCACGCCGCAGGGTGGGGAAGCCAAAGCCTACCATTGGCTCAGCTCTCCCCTCTCCACGACATCCCTCATCTCTACCAGCAAACTCGAACAAATTTAGCGGCATCTAAAGTTAGCGTTTCGTGTTGCTGGCGTTGGTTGTTGCCCTTTGGAATCCGGTACGGCCTGACGAACGAAACTAGCACATTCCACCAAAAGCATCCATATTGACGACTCTTTCGTGGAGGAATCAAGAACAATTACATAAGCGACTACACTAAGAAACAATGGCCATTCTTCCATTAAGGACGTTCACTAATAAATCGATTTTCTTGCAATCCTTTTAAAACTTTTGAATACACATATTTATAAGTGTCCTTTTTACGTACAAATTTTTTCAATAGTCCCTGCGGCACTAAATTTATAAATATTGACCATTGAAATTTAACACGTGAACCCTATCCCGATTGATGTTCAAGCGACTGTTTCATTAAATAACAATCGTAATTTCCTTGATAATACTTTGAAAAACTGAGAATCATTAACTGAAGAGGAGGGGTGATTCGCGATTGGAAGTAGGTGTACACCTCTATGGAAGTATTTTGGAAGTACGTGGAAATATTTGAAATTACTTGGAAATATTTGGAATTACTTGGAAATATTTGAATTACTTGGAAATATTTGGAAGTACCTGGAAATATTTGGAAGTACTTGGAAATATTTGGAAGTACTTGGAAATATTTGGAAGTACAAGTGGAAGTAGGTGTACAGCATATTAGGTCGCGGTTCACCCGTCGACTGAAGATATAACAAATATTTTCCTGTTTTAATAATTGTATCAAGCGTTATTCGTTTTGTATGAAAAATGTTAAAAATTAGGTACTTTTGATGGTTTTCATTTTTTCTCTCATGGCAGACAAGTGAGAGATGGCGACTTGACAACGCCGCACTAAAATCACTCAATTTTTCTATATCTAAAAAACTTCTGCAGCTGGTGAATTTGAGATTTTTAGCTAATTCTCTAAACCTAATTATACTGTTCTCATCTGGAATTTCGCATTGAGCTGTTTCATGAAGTGTTTTTTTTTATTCTTTGTCTTTTAGCGTCGGTAAGAATGCAATGTTGCCAGATCCGAGAAACGACGCAGTGAAAATATTTTTTTCCTTTCTGCGCTTGCGAGAGTAGGGGAAAGAGCATTCTACATCTGAGCTATATTAGGGAACGTCCTTAAACAATAGTGATAGCTTCAAAATTGTTTCCAAGGAAATGGAATATTTATTTGATATGAAAAAAAAATCCCGAGGTAGCAGAGTTCTAGATTCATAAAGAGAAATCACTGAGGTTGTCCTCTCCTTGATTCAAATAAAAATATATATACTATAATAAAGAAAAATTTGTTATTCATTGTTTATATATACCTAAATGAAAAAAATACAAATCTTATCTTATATTATTAAATGAGCAATTCTTGTATATATAGATATATATATATCCAATCGGGTTCTCGAAAAGGGCTCTAACGATTTCGCTAAAATTACTAAAATTACTTATCTATCATGAGTTATTATATGTGTCAAATTTTTAATCAGGTTGAAATAAAGGAAGGGGGTGTAAATTAGTCATGTCGCAAAATAAATATTTTAATCGTTCATATCTCGTCTTCGGTAATCGCAGAGCCTTGAAATTTGAAACTTAAGCTATCTAGAGGCTACCACAAGTATTACCAAATTTTTGCTAAAATAGAAAAACCGGAAGTTGATGATTACGTACGTAAAAATTTACCCCCCTGCATTTCGCAACCACAAATCTCAGAGCTACGAAATTCCCAACTTAAGCTCGATATAGGCTATTGCTTGAAATCGGAACACCGGAAGTGGACATTTACTTGAAAGATTTTTCGTTTTTTTTTTTTTATTTTCTCAAAAACGGCACTAACGATTTTTTTAAAATTGTTATACTTATCAAGTGTCATGAGTTATTAGTCGTGTATAGATTTTAATACGATTGAAATAAAGGAAGGGGGTGTAAATTAAGAGTGTCGTAAAATAAATATTTTAATCATTCATATTATATCGTCTTCGGTTAATCGCAGAGCCATGAAATTTTAAATTTAAACTATTTAGAGGGAAAAAGTTCCCGAGCATCGCTCAGTGCTCCAGGCACTATACTATAATATATCATGAATATAAATAGATATAGGTGTAAGTATATAATTTATTTATTAGTTTAGAAGGTTTGACTATCATCATCATTAAAATTATTTTTTCTATTATTTCACAAGGGATCAATTATACTATTGGATATAGATAACTATAAGTTATTTTTGTTGTTATAGCGACGTGGCTAGCTTGCTATAACAATAAATGAAACTTAGGTATCTTTATTCAATCGGGTAATTGAACCCATGAGAAATAACAGATAATATATTTTTAATTAAAAAGACTGATGATGAACGTCAAACCTTATAAACTATAGTTTATAACAAATAAATAATATAATATATAGGTATATATTTATATTTTCATTATATATATATATATATGTATATACTTATGTTTATTTGCATCAAGGAGAGGACAACATCATTGATTTCGCTATATGAAATAGAATATCTCGTCGCCTTAGAGTGTAAACCTGCTAACTCACAACAAAGAAATTTTACAGGACAGAGAAAAACAAACAAAATTTAATATTGTTGTTATAGAAAACACTATTTTTCACATTTTTTTCTACAACTTACTATCGTAATTTTAACTAGCAGTTTTAACTTGGACGATGCTGCATCTTTATTTTCTTTCGAACGGTATTAATATGTCATAATATATGATAAAAAAATGGAGTTAGCAGCTTTACACTCTAAGCCGACGATATATATTTCAATAGAGAACAGATAAATATGAATATTTCTAAATAAATCCAGTGGTACCTCAGCATACGAGTTTAATTTGTTCCATGACCCAGCTCGTAAGCCGATCTACTCGTATCCTGAAACAATTTTTCCCATTGAAATACATTGAAATATCATTAATCCGTCCCAGCCACCCAATAATAGATAACAACAACAATTTTTATTGTTAAATGTTTTTACATAAGAAAAAATGCACTATATTCTATAGTAAACTAATAAAAACTTTATAAAACATAAAACAATTAGTCTTAATTATTTTTATAGAGAAAAGTTTTGTGGAATTTAACAGAATGAAATGTATTTATTTTTATATAATTTTATTTTCATTTAAATTGAGAATAGGTAAACAGTTATTTTTATAGAAAAATGTTTGCGGAATTGAACAGAACAAAAGTCACATGATACATAAATACATAGATAGGTACATACATACAGGATAGAGGTGAACCGCGATTGGAATTAGGTGTACACCGTCTTTGGTATTACTTTGGAATTCATTAGATAATCTATTGTCTTCTACTTGGAAATGAAAGTGGAAGTGGAACTAGGTGTACACGATTTTAGGTCGCGGTTCACCCCTCGGGTGAAAGCTAACATGAAGCGTGTAAAAAATAAAAAAGAGAATATAAAAGAAATAAACTGGGGGGTTTTATAAAGTTTAATTAGTGTACTCTACTTACGTACATAGTACCTTCACAAAACCACAAAAATTCCGAAAATTTTATATAAGCTTAATTTTCTTCTCTCTTAAAAAATTTGAAGTCTAGGAGAAACGTCTCTCTTTCTTCAGGGTTTTTTTAAAAAAAGGTCAACGAAAAGGAGCCTCCCGCTCCGTCTTGTCGCCTTTATCAAACTCTTTAGAAAGAGGGACGATCTCCTCTAAACATCGGTTTTTTTAAGAGGATTAAATTAATAAATAATTTTATTCAGAATTATTGGTTTTTATTATTCTTACATTCCAAAATGTTTAGATACCTTTTAAATTTACCTGAACTATTAAAAATATTATTATATCGCCTTTAACTAAAGCAAAATATTACCGACCAACGCTCGGTCCGTCAGGTAGGTACTGAAAATTAAATATTTGTGTGAAATATTTATTAGCGCGACACAAATAAGTATGTCAGAAGCCTTCACCTCTCAGGGTAGGGAAGCCAATTAGTCCAGATTTTGCTTTTTTGACCGCGGGTTCGCAAGAGTGTAGTTTTATATAACCCTTCTGACATGTAATAAAAATGATCCATGACACATCGGAATTAGTGGATGAGAATCTTTCATCATTTCTTTAGAAGCCAATATTTACTACTTCACTTTGATTGTATCCATATGCCCATATGGGAGCCTGGAGTCCTTGGGGATGCCAAGGGCGTTGCCAACTTTCGATAGATGTACCATACAATAGAAAGCATGGCACCCGCAGAGGGCAAGAGGGCATTGCCCTCCTCTAAACTTTATATTAGTTATTTATTATTCCTTCGATACGTTCATTATTCATAATCGCCTCTATTTTTACCTTAGTTCATTATGTGTACCTAATCGAAAATTTTAGATAACCAGAAATTTAGCGACTTTTTTATGTTGATCAATAATTTTTTCACTTTTTATAAAAAAATTCTCTGGACGATGTTCTGATTTACCAATTTCAGCCAAAAGCTTTTCTGCGCTTTCATATGATATGAAAAGCTTATTAGTAGGTTTTCCAAGTTTGAGGTCTGTACGATTTTTCTGTTTTCAAATATTACCTACGTATAGTCACCTACACATACAATTTCGATTTAAATTTAAATTTAAATATTATCCTTTGTTCAAGCGGGAGGCCCGGGTTCGAGCCTGGCTAGCCTTCCAGCCATAACTCGGCTCCCTCAATAACACTACTAACACTTTACTGATGTGCTGTCTAAATGGGCTTTGTTCCCAATAACAATAAATAAATAAAAAAACCTACTTAAGCAATTTTCTTTAATTTTAAAATGATGACATTTTTTAACTATTAAAATAGAAAATGAAAATACTTATTTCGGAAATACTTTTGAAATATCAAATACTTTTTATAAATATAACGTTTAAGAAAAAACAAAACAAAAAAAAACATCGTTTCAGAGGCTTTGCTTTATCGTCATCAGTACAGTATACTTAATAATAACAGTAGGTATAGCTTAATATAATACGTAATATAAATTTTGAAGATGTCTTTTACTTTTATATAGTAATTTTAATTTTTATGTATTATTAAAAGAAAAACCCCATCTAACTTATTTCTATATACATATATTAACATGAATTACAGTAGAAATGATTTTGAACAAACCTGAGACATATAGATAAAAAGGGGCAGCGATGTCCATGTCAAATGCAATTTTCTGAATATAAAATGTCATATCGGGGAGTTGGGTAGCCGTGCGCGTTAGAGCTACCTCGAGGGGTGAACTGCGATCTAAAATCGTGTACACCTACTTCCACTTTAATTTCAAGTAGAAGACAATAGATTATCTAATGAATTCCAAAATAATTCCAAAGACGGTGTACACCTAATTCCAATCGCAGTTCACCCCTCGAGCTACCTCTTCTGAATCGTCTTGATGACGATGTTGGAGCGGGAGGCCCAAGTTCAGGCCTTACTCGCTGCAGATTAAAAATTTGACCGGCAAAAACCCGCCTCCCTCACTAACACTTCTAACCCATGATAAAAGAATCATACTGCATATACCCATTGACTATTTTGTATTTCATAAAAGTATTTTCAAAAGACTAAAATTTTTTAACGTAAAACAAAATACCAAATATTTTTTAAAAAGTAACGCATTACAAAATACTACAAGTAAGTATTGGAAATACCATACGTATTTCAAATTATTGTATTTGTGATACTGCCAAGCTCTAGCCAAAAGAACACCTACAACATTAAAATTTTACCAACACATTTTAATGAGTCCAATTGTTTTAAGTTGTAGAAAAATATGTATTTTTATTCTTCTTATTATAATTATTCATTCGGGATTAGATTATTTGTTTTTTTCGATGTTTTATTCTATTTGCCAGGGATATGGGGCCTTTTGTTAACGTCCAAAAAAAGCAACCCTCCGAGCTGGAAAATAAAACCTCGGGTCCTTGAGAGTCGATTGCTCCCTCTCTCATGCCATGCCATTCAAATAGAGAAGTTAATAATTAATTAAGATCTCGTCTCTCTCGTCAACATTTGGACACTTTGAAGAATTCTTCAAATTACAAAACATCTGAAATCAATGAGCAGTTTGAACCTATCGAAAAATTAGAAAAAAAGCCTCTCACAGATTGGGGTGGTTAAGTACCTAAACATTTTATTATATTCTAGAGAAAGAATATAAATATAAATTATTATATATAACTTTTCGAGGATGTATTCTCAAGAAATGGCTCTCATACTATATATATTCATCTAGATTAATTTGTAACAACGCTTAGAGAAATTTCTCTAAAAAAATTACCCTCTTGCCTAGAATCGAACCGACGAACTCTTGAACTATGGTCATCAACTCTAACCACTAGACCAATGTCACATTAATATTTATATCTTGATTTCTTTTACTAAAACTATATATTTTTGATTTAGACTTTGTGTCTAGATAATATTGTAATCATTTGAACTCGAATTAAAATGAAAAAACACCAATAGATTTTAAATTAAGAAACATTAAATATATATTAATTAACGAGGCAAATTTGAAATATAATTCTCAGCTCTGATTTTAAACTGATGGCTCCAATCGATTTTCATTAACCAGGCAAATTTGAAATATATATATTCGAATTTTGAAATGAAAGACTCCAATTCTTTTTAAATTAAGAAACATTAAATATATTGATAATTGTTCCTCCCCCCCCCCTCGCCACTCAAAAATTAAAGATGCGAAACTTTTAAGAGACGATGTATTTACGGTAGTTTACGGGTATACATTTGGAGTGTGGTTTTTTAAGAGGAATAAAATTTTTGGACCGAGACGCTGCCCGCCAGGGCACTCAGCCTGGAGGGCCGAGCTTCGAGGGCGTGCCGAAGGCACGCACGAAAAGCTCGTATATATATCCTAGAAAAGTTATATAATAAATAATTAATATTAAAAAATTCTCAAATCAAGTTTTATTAAAATATAAATATAATTTTAAGTAGGTAAGTGAAAATTTTTTATTGATTGTGATTAAAAAAAAAACAATCTTCAAGCTTTAATTAGAATATCAAATGTTTCGGGAGAAATTCTCTCTTATTTGTCAATAGAAATTTTAACAAATTTGAAAAAATAATTTTCTTTAAAAAAGAAAGATAAATTAACTTATAAACAAATAAATATTTTGAAAATAGACAATAATAAGTACCTACAGATTGTCTTGTTAGAGATGAAATTACTTTGAATAAAAGTAAAAAATAAATATTTACGAAAAATTAATAAATTATTTTATTCTCTAAAGTTTGTTGTAATATTTATCAAAATATAGTCTATATCTGACCTTTTGTTAATTAAAATTTTTGTGTATTAAAATCTCGATCATTTCTAAATTTTCATTTTTTTTAGGTAACGACCGGAATTTAGAAAAAAAGATTAATTTTTTTGAAAATAATTGAAATTTTGAAAAATAAAAATTCAATTAACAAATTGTCAGATATGGATTTCGAATTATCACAAAGTTTTAGAGAATAATCATTTTATATTTTTTATTGTCATTCAAGGTAATTTGATTTCCAAGACAATCTGTATCATTGTCTATTTTCAAAATATTTCTTCTTTATAGTTGTGTAAGTATTTTTTCAAATTTTTTCAAATTTCCATTGATAAAGGGAAAATTTTTTGGAAAAAGTTTGGTATTCTAATTAAACGTTTGAAGATTGTTTTTTATATAAAATATTTGTATTTATTTAATTTTAAAAATTCCAATTTTGGTGATTTGATATTTTTTTTTCATCTAAGTCTAGGAATACAAAGTCGAATTTTCAAGGAAAGTGCAGCTTACAAATAAACCTAGCCATCATTTTTCAGGTTTTCTGTATTTTTCAACGAACCACATGTTGCCGGAATAATATCCAAAATCTAAACCTTTCCTTTTTGAGTTATTTTTGATGTCCAAATCTGCCACTCATACAGACACACAAATAAATCGAAAAAAACATTTTTGTTAAGGGAGAATGGTGTAGGGCGAGGGGTTAACCGCGACTTAATATCGTGTACACCTCCTTCCACTTCCACTTTCATTTCCAAGTAGACGACAATAGATGAAGGGGCATTATCTAATGAATTCCAAAATAATTCCAAAGACGTCTTCACCTAATTCCAATCTTGGTTCACCCCTCGGTGTAGGGTCTTGGTGAAACATATTTTCATAAAGTAGTTAATGAAAATTAAAAAAAAAATTAAAAATATTAAAATTATAGCTATATTTCAAAAAAATAATAATAAGCATCTTGTCTTTGATTTTTGTGAAACCTACCTAGAATTTTTATAAATTTAAATTTTTTAAAAAAATTTTCATTATTTAGGTACCTACTTTAAGAAAAAACATTCTTGAAAATGATTTTTCTTCAAGTTTTATGCATTTCTAAAGATGAATAAATAAAAAAATTGGAGGAAAAAGTGAAACTTTTTCAAGACTTGGTATATGCTGTTTGTAGTTTCGGTGAATTAATAGGTATAATTTCAAATGATAAATTCAAATCTGATTTTCATTTCGATTTACAATTTTCTTTCCAAGGGTCGAAAGTCCGTCCTAGAATAATAAAAATTAAGAAATTAATCTATAATTGTGTGAAACAGGTCTTGACTTGTATTCGGCATCCTTGCAATGCCTTAGCTCTTAAGATTAGATACGTCATTCTATCTGCGCCCTTTTTACTAATTTTCCTCTGTCAGATTCTATGAAAAAATCAAAAAAAGTGAAAACTTATTTACATATAAATTGTTAATTTCTCTCTATATATTATAAATATATCCCCTTGAAATCTCATTAAAATCATTCAAAAAATTACGTTTTCTTCATTTTTGAATCAGAATTTCTAAAGCTAGAAAGTGTAAAATCTAATCGCAATTCTCCGCTCTGGGAATACAAACATTTTGTGCTAAACAAGAACGAATTTTTACAACGATTCGTCCAACAAATAGAAAAAAAATCTCAAATTTTTTATTTTGGTAAAAATATTGTATTTGCTGCAAATGTATTTCTTTTTTATTAAGGGAGAATGGTGTGGGTTCTTGGTGAAACATTTTAAATAAAGCAAAGAAAATTTTGAAAAATTTTAGAAGCTTTTTAAAATTTAAAATATATTCTAGGTAGGTTTTACATAAATAAAAGATCAGATGGTTGTTTAGCACGACTCTATATATATTTCGGGGTATAAGCCAATCTTCAGGAGTTCACAGAGGAAACTGAAGATGGGCTTATACCCGGAAATATATATAGAGTCGTGCTAAACAACCATCTGATCTTTTATTTATGTGAAACCTACCTAATAGTATTTTATATTTTAAATTTTAAAAAGTTTCTAAAATTTTTCAAAATTTTCTTTACTTCAAATGTATAGGTATTTTGTTTGTTTTGTTTATGTAGTCTATTGAGTCTATAGTTATGTTTTTATTCTTGATAGAATGTATAAAATTTTGTTACTGGCCAAATGGTAGATAATAATAAGCCGAGGACATTAAATTAAAAAAAAAAAAAAAAAACTAGCCTATTAATAAAAGTAGGTGAAGGTTTTTCAGAAAATTTGATACTCGAGTTTACCGACGGGTTTTGTCCACAAAGTATAAAGTGATTTTATTTAAGTAAATGGTAAAAAAAAATCTTGGCTTAATTATTTTTTATTTTTTGGAAATTTTGTTCACTCGATCTGATGTGTGTGTGTGTGTGTGTGTGTGTGTGTGTGTGTGTGTTATTGGTTGCTCTGGTTGTGTCTGAAAGCATAGGTTATGCCAGCCAGCCAGCCAGCCAGAGCCAGCCAACTGGTTGGTTCCCTGGTTCCATTCCATTAGCCGTGGTGTGGTGTGGTGCGTGCAGAGTGCAGACGTTGCGTTGCTAGCTTGACGGCAGTTAAGTTTGACGGGATTGGTGTAGTGCGGGGCGGGTCCTTCTGCCATTGTGCCATTCTGCCATTGGTGGCTGGTGGAGGGAGCTCCGTTGCCATTGGGCAGGAGCCTCCTCCCCGAAAAACGAAAACCACCTCCGAAACGAACAACAATAGGGTCAACAGTGAGCCCTCGACTTGCTTGGCACTGGTTGCATAGTTCCCAAGTGATGGATGCCGGGAGGCGGCGGTGACGTTTCGACCTTGCGACGTTTCGAATTTTCGTGGATTTGTGTCTTGGTGCGTGGTTTCTCAGTCTCAGTCTCAATCTCAGTGCTCGGGCCTCGAAGTTCTTCGCCTTGCCCAAAATGAACCCGCAAATCCACTTGTTGCTCGCTGTCCGATAGAATGTCTCGGTGAGTATTGATGATGGTTTTCGCCGCTGTCCACTTGTTTACTATCCATGCTGAACAATAATACTGACCGATAGCATTGTTTAGCGAACGGTAAACAATCCTCAACTAGTAAAATCAATCTCTTTTAACTAACTTCTGACTGAAGGAGACAATAAAGAGTGTGTCTTCTGCTGGAATTATAAATTTTTACTTTAATTATAACGAGACTCATAGTTTCGAGAGCTTTGCCTCTTCATCAGTCTATTACAATTGATTTACAGAATAAATAAATTAAAAATGTATAATTCCATCAAAAGACACACTCATTTATCGTCTCCTTCAATTTATAAAAATTCTGCTACTCTCGGCAAAAGAGAAACTTTCAATTTAACTTCTGATTAGTGGAACTTTTTGTTTTTGTCCATAAAGACATTTGAAAATAACCAGAAGGAATAATTGGTCGGTGGGCGTCCAAAAGAGGATGAAAACCAACATAACTCTAAAACAAAAATCTAGAATTAAAATATGTACTCATATAGTTTATTATTTTATTATACTTCATTTTTAATTATGTGAGTACCTATAGAAATATCTGAATCCAATATCTTTTAAGTAACTTCTGATTAGTAGAACTTTTTAGTTTTTTGTTCAAAAAGACATTTGAAAATAACCAGAAGGAATAATTGGTCGGTGGACGTACAAAGGGATGAAAACCCACAAAACTCAAAAAAAAATCTAAAAATAAAAGAATGGGCATTTTTAACATGAAATCAAATTAAAATATGTACTCATATACTTCATTTTTAATTATGTGAGTACCTACCCAGATAGCATAAGAATAATCTATAAATATTCTGATAATATATTTTCTGGACATTGAATATCCTGTGAATAATCTTTCAATCTTCGTAGATATTCTGTGAATTTTCTTAAAACTAAAATATTCGTGTAGGACATTTAATTCAATTTACTAGTATATTCTTAGTTGAACATTCTTAGATTATCCACCAAAGGATGTTCCCGGAAGATTCGTCCAAGAATTTTTCCGGTGCAAATATTCTAAGTATCTCCTGATGTGGATAATTGGAATATATATTTGGTGAATATTCGTAGAATCTCTTGTGCTACCTGGGTATAGAAATGATTGAATCCAATTACTTTTAAATAACATCTGATTAGGGGAATTTTTTTGTTATTTTGTCCAAAAAGAAATTTGAAAAATAATCAGGAAGAATAATTATTTGTTCAGTGCGCAAAAGGAAACGGAAACCTTCAAATCACAGTTCTTAGATATTAGAACTTTAATACTCAAAAAGTAATCATTATTTCAGGGATATACTATAATAGTCCGAATAAAAAACTATAAAAATTTTCAAAAATGTTTTTTCTACGATGAGTAACTTTTAATCTTTTGTTTAAATAAAATAAATATATTGATTATTCCACAAATAAATCTTAAATATACCCCTGTCACCATCCTAAAAAATAATAATCAAAATTTATCCGCATACTTTCAAAAATTAAACTTTATTTATGCATCTGTGTGTACAATAAAAATATATTTTAAAAATTCTTTAAAAAAACAAAAACAATTTTTACATTAAAATGCAGTAAAAGTAAAAAAATTATTTTTCTTCAGAACCTACCCATATTAGAAAATATAAAATATATTAGGAAAAATAAAAGCGCGTGGGCGTTTTTATCATGAAGTTCAATTAAAATATGTAGCTAACTATATTTTATTACTTTATTATAACATTTTTTTATCTTTAGTCATATGAGTATAGAAATGTCTGAATCTAATCTCCTTTAAGCACCTCCCTGGTTTTAGTGGAAACTTTTTTGTTATTTTGTCCAAAATGACATTTGAAAATAATCAGGAAGAATAATAATTGGTCGGTGCGCGTACAAAAAGTGATGAAAACTTCAAAAAACAGTTCTTAGATACCAAATTAGCACTTAAATGTTCAAAAAGGAATCATTTATATGGAGAATTGAAGGTAGGCACCCCAAAAATATTGAAAAATAAAATAAATTTATTGAAACATGACTTTGTCTTCTCTTAAAAATCGACGTTCAGAATAAATTTCTTATATTCGGAATTTTATTTTTTATTATACTTGGGCTACTTTCCATCAATTCTCCATTAAAATTCTATCAGCCCGTTTCTCCAAAAAGAAAATACTTCTAATACCTATAAGAATAATTAATTTCAGGCATACCTATATAGATATGTTATTATAACATAATTTACCTCATGCTTTTCTATAGATAAAGTAAGACTACAAAATTTTCAAATGATTTTTTTCTACGTATGCTGAAACGTCGGCTCAAAAATGTAAAGAAAAGTTTCCAATAAATCTTATTTTATTGGGAATCATCTTTTACATTTATTCTTAGACTGTCGTCCATTCAAATCTCAGTTTTGTTTATTTATTTATTTTCTTGAACTGAAGACACCCAGAATTTTTTTAAAAATATTTATTGTTTTATATATATTAAAGATCAAAAGTCGATGATTCCCAATAAAGAAGATTTATTTAAAACTTTTCATTTTACATTTTTGAGCCGATGTTTCGGAGGAACTTCCTTCTGAAACGTCGGCTCAAAAATGCAAAAAGAAAAGTTTCCATTTCATTTATTGAAATTTTATATTTATTCTAATTTGTCATTTTTTATATTCATATCCTCGATGCATTAAAAAATATCTAAGATCCAAATACTAAATTTTTTACCGAATGTTCCCGTAAGAATTCTTATGAGATGGTCAAGGTCTACAATATTACAAATATACAGCTGAATTAAATTCGTAGCAATTTTCCGTTAGTACTATTAGAATGGTTCCATTTCTTGAGTAATAGAAATAAAAATCAGAAATTATTTGTGATTTCAAGTGACAGAGAAGTCTTTCCTGAAACCTTGTCTGGCCATCTGACAATCGGATAATATGAAAATTTCGATTTATCGATAAATTCTTATTTAATTTAAGATTCTTTTGATTTATCCTTGGAATGCCTTCCATTCAAACCTCAGTTTTATATCTCTCAGTCCATCTCCGAGAAAATCTATAATAAATAATCTACCTATTTTCAATTGTTCTGTATTTTCTTTTGTATCTGCTCCACGAGGCATCTATCTCAGAGTATTGTTCAATAATAAATAAATAAATAAAACTTATAAGCTACCTTTAAACACTAAACTCTATTTATAAATGTATCCAATAAAAGTATATTTTAAAAATATTTTTATAAAATATTTTCTAAACTCGAAATTGCATAAAAAGTAAAAAAAATTCTCCAGTATCTATCCATAAAATATATTCACATTACTATATAAAAAAATCAGGCGTTTTTTAACGTTAAATTTAATTAAAATATACACTGCATGATGCTTACTTTATTATTATTGATAAATTATTTTTAGTCATGTGAGTAGAGACATTTTTTGGGTAGATACTTTTTTTTTTTTTAAATAAACGTTTTAGTCTTTGCATTTGATGCTGTTAGAAAAACCTATAGACTATATAATATTAGAAAATGTTCTTTTTCTATAATAAAATATTGTTGTTGATTTCTTGTTAACGTTTTCATTATACTTTTTAAAGTTTAATTTAAGTTTTTCTCTAATAACTAATTTCTAAAAAATTCATGTCATCGCAATTACGCTTGCAGAACAGAATTTCAAAAAAATTAGCTGGATAGAATTACCTAAGACAAAAATGGAGATTCTATCAAGTCAAAAAGGCAAACAGAAAGAAGATCCAAAGTCAAATAAAACCATATAAAAATGATTTTAAAAATATTAACATTAATTTTTGTAATAATAGAAAATGCTATTACTACAATAGATATATAAAATAATTTTTGAAACTTCTATTTCTGAATATCCGTATTTTCACTCCTTTAGCAATTAGTAAAGATTTTATGAAATTTTATTAAAATATGATTCAAAAATCTATTTAAAAATTTGAAATTGTGTATGTAAATGGATACCTAAGTATTTCTATTAGTATTTAATTGAAAATATTTTAACTTATTAGGTACCTATTTTTTTACACTCAAATATTGGACACTAGTAGGTATACAGGGTGTTCCACAGAACTCGTTCATTAAAAGTTTTCATGAAAGGAGATGAAAGAAAATTTTGAACTTTGACATATTTATGTTTTGGAATCTGCTCTTTTAAATAAATTATTAACAACTTATGGACACTTTCTACTTTGCCGCAATCACTATCAACTTTCTTATTTTCTATGGAACCCCCAAATATTTTTGCATCATTAGATAAAGTGTTAAAAACTCAGATGATTTTGTATAATGCACTTGATGTCTAAAATTTAAAATATTTTTTATTTAGAAAATCTATTCATTTTAGGTATAGGTAATATTAATAAACTTCTATTGGATTTTTATTTAGAATTCAAAAATACTAAAATTTATGCCATGTTCCATTTGAAAAATATTGATTATAAACAACTTTTTGATTTTTAGAAATAAATAATTATTATGGTCATCCTGGATACAAGATTTGAATTTTTATGATTAAATAAGATTTTAATGTCTAATTAAGAGTTCTGATTGATCAAATTAATTCTACAAACAATAGTTTAATTATTAATTTTTAAAGTTGAACGCCAAATTGGTAGATTTTACAAACTATCTAAAATAACTCAGAAATTATAAATTTTAGACATCAAGTGCATTATACAAAATCATCTTAGTTTTTAACACTTAATCTAATGATATAAAAATATTTGGGGAGTTCCATAGAAAATAAGAAAATTGATAGCGATTGCGGCAAAGCAGAAAGTGTCCAAATGTTGATAATAATTTATTTAAAAAGAGCAGATTCCAAAACATAAATATGTCAAAGTTCAAAATTTTCTTTCAACTCCTTTCATGAAAACTTTTAATGAACGTTTTCTGTGGAACACCCTGTATATCTATACTTTTGTAAAAAACATGACTTTGACTTAAATACTATATTACATATTACAAATTACATCCCTTCTATTATCTAAGTCCTCTTTTCCTGTTAGATTTGTTTATTAGCTGACCTGAAGTATGGCCTTGAACTTTTAGGAACAAAGTTTCCATTCGAAATGTAAAACTTTCAAGTATATCGGAGTATTTTGGAGAAATTCTCTCGGAATTTTCCCCAAACATTATTATTATTTTATTGTTCGCATCCATAATCAAATATTTAAAAGGATCGTAGGGAGTTGGACCAGAATTTAAATCAAACGGAAAGTTTCTTAATTAAATGGGCCAAACGTTTCGTCACTGATTAGCGACTTCCTCAGTGGCCCATTTTATAAACTTATTTGTCAGGAGTTCTAACTACAAGAAAAACATTCTTCTTCTTCACCAAATCATTCAATTCCTGTTATCAAAACAAGAATAAAACATTAAAAAAACAATTATGATTGTTCTTCGTTATAATAATTATATAAAATTAAAAATTAATTAAAAAATCATTAATCCAATTAATAAATCTATTTTATTATTTATTTATACTAAAGGGTAATAACTCAAACCCTAATTACAATTTGTCTCACCTAGTAAATACTTTATTTTTATCAATATACTTTTTTAGCAACAAGCTATAGTAGCACAAAGTCCCTGCGTGTCCGTTCTAAAATTCACTGCATCAAATTGTAATTTGGCACTGTAATTAATTGATTGGCTATTGTCATTTATAAAAACTAAGAGGTGGATAGAATGTGTTTTTGAATTTTGATTTTTACTTTAAAAAAAAATAATAATGGTGAAGAATTCTCCTTTATCTAGTAAAGTGGAAATTTTTTGATTTTTTAAGTGGAATTGAATTTGAATTTGTTTTTTCAGTTTTGATCTCTGGTTATTTTGGTTTTTTGTGTGTTTCTGGTGTTTGTCGTTTTTTGAGATAAGATACATGTATATACTTATATATATATATATATTTACTACAAAGCCCAGCTGTCTGATTCTTTGGGGAATCGAAACAGATGAGTTTTGTTCAGATATTCAATAATAAATTTTATTTAGAATGTTTATATGTTAACGTTAGATGAACGCGAAAGTTAAAACTTTTATCCGGCCACTGCCCTATTTTTCAGTATCAAAACGAGTCTGGTCCCAATTGCAACAAAATAGGGCAGTGGCCGGATAAAAAGTTTTAACTTTCGCATTCATCTCACGTTAACATATAAACATTATAAATAAAATTTATTATTGAATATCTGAACAAAATTCATCTGTTTCGATCAAAGAATCAGACAGATGGGCATTGTAGTAAATTTATAAGAACCATACTATTAGGAAAATAGGAGAAAGCGCGCCCGAGCTAAAGAGTTGAATATATATAAAATTTGATTATAGGATCTGGTCAGGGGATCCATCGCTTAAATGGAAAAGGCATTTGCGGGCTTAACGCAGAAGATGTCGGATCATACCCGGCTGGGTCCTGTATCTTTTTTCAACTCTTGGTTCAGTATCAAAACGAGTCTGGTCCCAATTGCACCAAAATAGGGCAGTGGCCGGATAAAAAGTTTTAACTTTCGCGTTCATCTAACGTTAACATATATATATATAATTTTAAATACTATATTAAATATATATATATATATATATATATATATATATATATATATATATATATATATATATAAGTATAAAGAAAGATATTTTCAAGTTTCTAAAATTTTCAATCTGATTGATGAAAATCGGTCACGACTTGCTATGTTTTTCGCTAATTGTAACTAAGAGAGAATTATAAAAATGACAAATATGCAAGGAAGATAACTATTTGGTATGTAAAATGAGTTTTTGTGTGTATTAATTTGATTTTAGTATGTATTGTAATGATTTTTGAGATCAATTTTGATTTTGATTTGAAAATGTTATAATCTGTATTAATTGAGGCCTTATCACTTTTTAGAGCCCCTGAAGAAGTCAACAAAGTTGATGAAACGTTGTCAATAAAATAAAAATTATTTTCATAAAAATATAGTCCATGTTTCCCAATACCAACTTTAACAAAAAAAATCAAACCCTAATCTGGTTTCTGAGATTGCAAGATTACCAGTTCCATTAGAATTTCATTTTGATTTTGTAATTGGGATTAGTAGACTTGGCTGAGATTTCCAGCACCTTTTGCTTCGATTTGCGAATAACAATTATCAGTTCTTGTTAGCCCAAGCATGCGTAATGTTGTGCATTTGGATTACATCTCCTGTCAAGTAGAGCCTAAGTACTAAAATAGAAAAGCGATCGGGGAAATATTAGACGTAATATCTCAAGGAGGTCCTTTTTCGCTCTAGTTGAGTCAAAAGAAGTGTAGTATCTAATATTTAATAAAATAAGTTAAAATATACAAATGATAAATAATAGAATTAAAAAATAAATAGTATGAAAGCCGTAAATGTTTGAAATAAAAACAATTATAAAAAAAATAATTAATATAAAAGTTAGTTTGATTTATTCAAATTAGCTGATAATAGCTCTTGTATGATTTGGCAATGCGTTGTATTAATACTGTTTATCTTTACATCCAAACATAGCATTTATGCGATTTTTAAAAGTAAATTTCTCAATAAATTCCTCTGTCAACCATATATTTTATTGCAAAAAAGAAATCTGCATATTTCAAAAAGCGAATTTTGAGTTGTCTTTTTAACTTTATCTATTCAACTAATAGTAGTATAATTCAAAAGAAAGTGTCAAGATCTTAATTTTTCATAAGACTTGAGAAAATTTTTATTTTCAAAAATTTGTTTCGGTAATGTGTGATTGAAACTTCACCAAAGCATAGATAGAGACTTAAACTATTATAAAAAAATTAAGTTAAAGTTATAATCTAATATTTTTTATTTAACAATGAAAGGACCTCCTTATGTTTAAAACTTTGTGCACAGCGATGCCTTGATAATGGCCGGAGCGGGTCAAAACGTTGAAAAAAATGAATTAAATTTATTTAATTTTGGTTGCAAATAAAAGTCGACAGTTTTACTTGAATACAAACTAAAAATAATATTAATATATCAATTTTAACTAAAGCAAAAGTAACCCTCGATCCGCGCTTGGTATTGTTTCATTAATTGTGTAATTATTCGATCGCACTAACAAGAAATGTATCAACAAATTGACGACGAGTTAGTAGAAACCGAGGGGTGAACCGCGACCTAAAATTTTCTACACCTACTTCCACTTTCATTTCCAAATAGAAGACAATAAATGACAATAGATTATCTAATGAATACCAAAGTAATTCCAAATAATTCCAAAGACGGTGTACACCTAATTCCAATCGCGGTTCACCCTCGGTAGAAACCAACTTCTTCCAATCTTCTTTTACTATGTATGTAGTTGAATCATATTTATTTATTCCTTTTTTGTATTATTAATAGTTCCTCAGAGAGAACAATTTTTATTCGACTAAAACTTGTCTGGACTTGTCTTTGACATGCTTGAACTGGTCATACCAGACAGGTACATAAAACCTTTTATCCGCACCCTTTTCGGAAAAATCATTCATTTAAATTTCCCCATGAAACTATGCAACAATTTTATTTCATTTCGAGAACCAAAATACTTTTCCAAACAAAAAACGTTTTAAATAGAAATATTTGAAATAACGGATAATAATTTGAAAATTTAAAAATCCTCCTGAAATTTCTGAAGTCGACCTTTTATTTTTAAGAAAATACTCAAAATGTTTGAAATTTTAGGAGGCTCCGGATCCACAGCATTCATGAACAGCACGTCACTGATACCTATAATATAATAAAAATTGAAGGAGACAATAAAACAGCGTGTTTCTGCTGGAAATATAAATCTATTTATTTATAAGGAGAGGTTATCGAGGGCTTTGTCTCTTTCAGTCAGTCTATTAACAATGGATTCAACAAGGAATTAATTTATAATATCATAAATTAATTCCTGTGAATCCATTGTAATAGACTGATGAAGAGGGCAAAGCCCTCGAAGACTATAGTCTCCTTATAAATAAATAAAATTTATACTTCCAGCAGAAAACACACTATTTTATTGTCTCCTTCAATATATAAAAATTTGCTACTCTCGGCAAAAACTTTCATTTTAATAATAAAATTCATGAGAATTAACTAATTATTATTTCAGCCTTATTCAAGATATTTAAACTCTTTGAATTTCACTTAATGGTGCTTTTTCCAAATTTCTGCTACTCTCAAGAAATATAGTTTTAATTTACTTTCGACCCTTAAGACAGAATGTGAGACTAATAGCCATTAATTTAAGGGTTGTTTGGATGGAATTTCGTTACAAACAAACATATCTTAGGTATATTAAAAATATTTTGTTTCGCCGAGAGTAGCAGAATTTACTAATTCATAAAGAAAAATCAATGAGACTGTTCTCTGCTTGATGCAAATAAACAATATACATTCGTTGTCTGTGATCTTCTTCCTATTTCGACAAAACTAATTTTTTCTAAATCTGAACCCATGAGAAATAACGGATCAAATATTTCGAATTGGAAACTCTGTCAGATGAAGATCGAACCCTCGAAACTATAATATAATTTGCACACTTATCAAATATCTTAAGTTCTTCAAAGAGTAGTATAAATTCCGATTGGAATCAAGGGAAAGAGAGGAAATGAGTCATATCGTAAAAAAGTGTTGTTTGAATGCAATTTCTTTATATATCTAGGTAAAAAGATTTTGTTTTGCCGAGAGTAGCAGAATTGCTAATTCATAAAGAATAAATTATATTTAAAAAAATAAAAAACACGCTTCTAAAAAGTACATAATAATGTAATAGTTAATCAAAAAACTTGAGGCGCAGAAACATCTACTTTTAATTAATTTCGAAGTTCCCCAAGTTTTTGATTAAGTATTACATTATTTTTGTACTTTTTTAGAACGTATATGTACCTATGTAGTCAGTTTGATTGACTTTTTTTGATGAGGTAAAAAACTCTGATTTTTAATCGGCCATTTGATGTTTGTTAGGAAATTGACATTGCACCGCTGTCTCCTCTTGAGCGTAAACGCTACTCGTTACTCTTGCATTTTTCCATCTGCTCAAAAGGAATTCAAATACAAGAAGGAAAGTAAAAGCAGGGCCGACGGAGCCTAGAGGCTATAGAGCCGGGCTCTTCTGACCCGTCGGCGTCGGCAAAAGCTGCCTATCCAAAACCCTTGCATTACGCAAAACAAATACAACCCAACTCAAAAAACAAACATGAAATGTAAAGGGAAAAAGAGAGAAAAAAGATATCCTTTTATAGAAATCGAATCGAGCAATATGAAATTTTCTCATTCAGTAGGAACACCCTGGGCTGATGGGACCCGCTCGACGGTCAAATTCACTCAAAAATTGAAAACAAATTTTTTCTCGATTCGGTGGTGCTGAGGATTTTTATAAGTATTAAACGAAAGGATTATTTTTCAGCAGTTTTTTGAATTTTAAATGAGTCGTTTTTTTTTTTTTATTAATTTATTCAAATATTTCGGAAATTTTGCACAATATTCCTTCTTTAGTGGACCTGACCCCAAAAAAATCACCGTACTTGTTCAGTCTTCAAAAAATTAGAACAGAGCGCGACAGAGACATTTCAATTTGTTATTCTTAATTCTGCCCTGAAAATAATTACAATTTTTTTCATTTATATAAATTTCTTTTTGATGCTTTAAAGAACAAGTCAATCAACACACTCAGTTATTGATTGACTTGTTTTTTAAAGCATAAAATAGAAATTTATATAAAGAAAAAAGTGTTATTGTTTTGAGGACAGAATTAAGAATAACAAATTGAAATGTCTCTGTGGCACTGTTCTAATTTTTATTAAGTACTGAACAAGTGCAGTAGATTTTTGGGCCCACTGAAGAAGGAATATTGTGCAAAATTTATTTATTTATTTATTTAACAAAGTATACAAACATAGGACCTTAGGTCCCACCTAGTGTTTATACATAATTTAGCAACAATATTTTACAATGTTGGCAAAAGATTTCACAAATACAGAAATTTTATTGGGGAAGAAGAGAAAAAAAAAGTAGATAAAGATTCGAAGACATAAAGGAAATAAGAGTAAGGAGTATCAGTTATTGGGTGGGATCCATAAAGAACGAAGACCTGAGAGCACCAAGAGTCGGGTTTGCATTAAATTTGGATGGAAGTTCATTCCAAAGCCTTGCACCCGCCAATTTGAAGGAATGAAAGAAGTGTTTAGTTTTATAGTGCACCTGCACTAGCGTTGTCTTCCTGGTGGAGCGACCGACGACAAATAGATTTTCTAAGTAAGACGGGCAATGAATTTTATCAGAATTTAATAGCTTATAAATAATCACAAAACACCGCCAATCGTAAAATTTAGAAAGATCTGTGTTTAAAATAAGTTTTTTATGCTGGTCCAAAAGATGGCTATGTGCTTTTTGATTTAAGACATAGCGGGTGCATGAATTCAAAGCTATTTCTAATCTTTTGCCCGACTTACTGCCGAGGGAATTCGAAAAGATTATGTCGCAGTACTGGAAAATTTGCAAGTATTTGGATAAATAAATAAAAAAAACACCATTAAAATTTAAAAAACTGCTGAAAAATAAGCCTTTTATTTAATACTTAACAAATTTTTTAATTAATTGTGCTTAAAATTAATGAAACGTGGAAAAAAATCATTTTCAACAAATGATTATTTTTACTTTATCCAATGCGAAGCATGGGTAAAGTATTGTAATCGCTCTCGCGCCAAGCGGGACTTCAAAGAGTCCTCAGGTAAAGACTACGGAACCCATGGACTCAATTAAGGTCACAAATTGTAGTATTCAATTAGGTTGAATTTTAGTACGTGGCGGTTTTGCCAAAAATTACCAGGGATCTCGTCGAGAGGCCAAAAAGTGCCATTTTTTTTGGAAGTGCGTGGGGTTGGATGTATGTATGTATGTATGTATGTATGTATGTATGTTATCGTTTTTTTCGTCCACGATTTTTTCCACACCTTTGTACCGATTGAAATGAAATTGAAAACCTACGATTACTTTTAACAAAATGAAGCGCTGATTAGTTTTTGGTACATATCGGCCAACAAACATTAGTACTTTATTTCAGTACTTTTTTAGTTTTTTCTAAATATCTTGAAAATGACTTAACCAATTTTGATGAAATTTAAAATCCTAATTAAGTACCTTGGGGACAACAAAAAAGGTTAAATAAAGTTTTTAGTAAAAGTATATTTTAAAGTACTTTACTCTAGAGTAAGATTGTACTTTTTTTAATTCCTTATTTTACCAAAATTAAAAAAAAACTTTAAAATTTATTCATTTGATCGGTAATATAGCTCATTTAAACTTGTTTTAAGTAAGAATGCTTAGGCTTCTCGCTGTGAAATAATAAAAATTTGGGAGGAAATTTTATAAGTAACCATAGCAACTGCGTTGTTTTTTTATCCGTTACCTTTGCTGAAGACATGGAGGTATCGAGTTAAAATCAAAAATAGTGATTGATTATGATCTAATACTTGAGGAATAACCATTCTATATTGGATTTTTGACGTTTCGGTTTTTATTGGTAACCATTGCTGAAGACATAGAGGTATAGAGTTAAAATCAAAAATAGTGATTGATTATGATCTAATACTTGAGGAATAACCATTCTATATTGGATTTTTGACGTTTCGGTTTTATTGGTAACCATTGCTGAAGACATGGAGGAATCGAGTTAAAATCAAAAATAGTGATCGATTCTCATCTAATACTTGAGGAATAACAATTCTACATTAGGTTTTTGACGTTTTGATTATTATTGGTAACCATTGCTGAAGACATGGAGGAATCGGCTTAAAATCAAAAATAACGATCGATTCTTATCTAATACTAGCGGAATAACCTTATTGCATTCCATTTTTGATGTTTTGACTATTAATGGCAACCTCTACTGATAACGTGGAAGAATCGACTTAAAATCAAAAAGACTAAATTCTTTTTTGGTAAACAACTCAAGCTTGAGTTGTTTGCCATAAATGAATTTAGTCTTTTTGATTTTAAGTCGATTCTTCCACGTTATCAGTAGAGGTTGCCATTAATAGTCAAAACATCAAAAATGGAATGCAATAAGGTTATTCCGCTAGTATTAGATGAGAATCGATCACTATTTTTGATTTTAACTCGATTCCTCCATGTCCTCAGCAATGGTTACCAATAATAACCGAAACGTCAAAATTCAATGTAGAATGGTTATTCCTCGACTATTAAATGAGAATCGATCATTATTTTTTACTTAAAGTCAACATGAACTGCAAATAGCAAGTGATATCTGATTAATAATAAAGGAATAATCATATTAATATTTCAAATGAATTTGGATAAAGTTTAGCAACGATCCGTTGCAGTTTATTTTCCATGTGTCTGGATTAAAATACTCACGATAACATGAGAACGAAAATTCATAGAAAAGTAGTTCTTGTGCTGGAATGTTTTGTATTTCCAATTTCGGAAAACTGATTAGATTCTGTGATTTCTAGCTTTAGAACTTCTGGTTCAAAAATGAGGAATGTATTATTTTTTGATTGATTTTATTGAGCTTATAAAGGCGATGTATTTATAATATAGGCATAAACAGGGCCGGATTAAGAGGCAAGCGGCCGCTTGGGACGCCGAAGAAAAAAGACCGCCGGCAAAGTCTTCATCGTTTTTTTTTTTTTACTTTATCCAATGCGAAGCATGGGTAAAGTATTGTAATCGTTCTCTACGGAACCCACGGTCTCAATTAAAGTCACAAATTGTAGTATTCAATTAGGTTGAATTTTAGCACGTGACGGTTTTGCACAAAAATTACATGGGTCTCGTCGAGAGGCCAAAAAGTGTGATTTTTTCAGGAAGTCGCGTGCGGATGTATGGATGTTTTATGTGTGTATGTTATCGTTTTTTTTCGTCCACGATTTTTTCCACACCGTTGCACCGATTGAAATGAAATTGAAAACCTACCATTACTTTAACAAAATGAAGCGCTGATTAGTTTTTTGGTACATATCGATCCACAAACATTAGTACTTTATTCCAGTACTTTTTTAGTTTTTTCTAAATATCTTGAAAATGACTTTACTAACTTTGATGAAATTTAATATCGTAATTAAGTACCTCGGGGACCACATAAAAGATTAAATAAAGTTTTTAGTAAAAGTATATTTTGAAGTACTTTAATGTAGAATGGTTATTCCTCGATTATTAGATGAGAATCGATCACTATTTTTGAATTTAAGTCAACATGGACTGCAAATAGCAAGGTGATATCTGATTAATAATAAAGGAATAAAAATATCAATATTTCAAATGAATTTGGATAAAGTTTAGCAACGATCCGTTGCAGTTTATTTTTCACTTTATCCAATGCGAAGCATGGGAGAAAGTATTGGAATCACTCTCGCGGCAAGCGCGACTTCAAAGGGTCCTCGGGTAAAGACTACGGAACCCATAGACTCAATTAAGGTCACAAATTGAAGTATTCAATGAGATTGAATTTTAGCACGTGACGGTTTTGCCAAAAATTACCTGGAATCTCGCCGAGAGGCCAAAAAGTTTTTTGGAAGTGCGTGGTGATGTATGTATGTATGTATATGTGTGTGTGTGTTATCGTTTTTTTCGTCCACGATTTTTTCCACACCTTTGCGCTGATTGAAATGAAATTGAAAATCTACCATTAGTTTAACAAAATGAAGCGCTGATTAGTTTTTGGTACATATCGGTCTACAAACATTAGTACTTTATTTCAGTACTTTTTTAGTTTTTTCTAAATATCTTGAAAATGACTTAACCAATTTTGATGAAATTTAATATCCTAATTAAGTACCTTGGGGACCACAAAAAAGGTTAAATCAAGTTTTTAGTAAAATTATATTTTAAAGTACTTTACTCTAGAACATATTAATATTTCAAATGAATTGGATAAAGTTTAGCAACGATCCGTTGCAGTTTATTTAACTTGGACTTGGGCGCCTTCAGAGTAAAAATTGAGGCGCCCTTCTATATTAAACATAAATAATGGAAAAGAAGAAAATTAAATTAATCTCCAATGTCGCATTTTTCATATTTTTACTTTCAGAGCTCATTGCTGAATTGTGTGTTTGGGGGTGGGGGTGCAATGAACCTAATTGGCGCCCTCTCAGTAAATATCAAAGCGCCTATCGAAATTTTTATAACATTCATAAAATCATTTCATATTTTATGTTTTCATTACGTAAATCATTGCAGGATTATAATTTTTTGGTGGGATCTAAAATAACTCTTAAATTTATCAAAATTGTAACGACTAACAAATTTACTATAAATTAATTTTTCAAAACAATACAACAGTTCATATTGAATTCTATGAAGAAAATAAACATACAAAATTTGAATGTATACGTATTCTTGTGTTAAGGGAGAATGGTGTGGGCTCTTGGTGAAACATTTTAAATAAAGTCAAGCAAATTTTGAAAAAATGTTTAGTAGAAACTTTTTAAAATTTAAAATATAAAATACTAGGTAGGTTTCACATAAATAAAAGATCAGATGCTTGTTTAGCACTCCTGAGTGAAATCTACCTAGTATTTTATATTTTAAATTTTTAAAAAGTTTCTAAAATTTTTCAAAATTTTCTTTACTGTATAGTGTTGTATTATGATTGTTTTTCTAAATGCGCTGGGGGGGGCGCAAAAATATTTCATACTTGTAGTAAAATGTTCTCTTAGTCCGGCCATGGGCATAAATAAACAATAAATTTAATTGAAAAGATTTTGTTTTGCCGAGAGTAGCAGAGTTGTTAATTTTTAAAGAGAAATCAATGAGGTATATATATATATATATATGAGGTATATATATATATATATATACAAGCTATACATACCCATCTTTTTGGTTGTGTGTGGGGGGGGGGAGCATGACCAAGAGGGAACTGCCGTTTACAAATAAAATTAACTAGAAGAAAGAAAATTAAAATATCCATTTTCTTTTCATTAGTTATTTTTTAGTAAGTATCATATTTATATTGTTTTCATTTAAATTAAAGTATTTAAAAGGAAATTTTATACATTATTTTTTAAATATTTTTTTCTGATTATTATTATTACCTTGAGCCACCGAGCGATGCACGGTAACCTCTTACCCCCCCCCCCCCCTCCTGAAACCACACACCTCGCCCCCACCACTGCACCCCCATTCCACCCCCACCCCAGCTCCTGCACCTTCCACATCCACCCCACCCAGCACCCAGTTTTTGCATTTCTAGCTTTCTAGTGGTCCATGGTATGATGTATATTTTGTTTACTCGTAGACCAATTTGCCCACATTCGTTAATATTGATAAACATTATAAAAAAATAAATAGGAAAATAATAATAAAAAAATAATCGTATAGGATCTGAAATAAAAACATAAAATTAAATAAGATTTGTTTCCAAGTTATATAAAAAAAAGCCACTTCAACCACTTTATTTGTAAACACACCTGTTTTATTATGATTTAGACACCTGTTAATTAAAAACAAACAAAAATTCCTAATTTTAATATATATATATTAATATTTGCTATAACCTATTAGTGGGTTTTAAAATTAAAAATCCAATTAAAAATAAAAGATAATTGAAAAAAATGTAAACAAACTTTTTATTGAGATTTTCATCTATCAATAATTACTTTAATTATGAAAAGATCAATTAAGATTAAATTTGTCGAGGTCCAGACCTAGCCAGATCGCTACTCATCCTCAAAACTTGTTAATAGAATTTGTTTCATCAAAATCGGTAGGGCCGTTTTCAAAATAGAACTAAGATACAAATATACAAACAAATATATAAACAATTTTTGCTCGTTTAATAAGAGTAGATAAATTCACAAAATTACTGATACCGTTTATCAAGGCCGTAGCCAGAAAAATATTTCGTGGTGTGTGGGTGGGAATGGGTCAGTTAAGTTTCAGGGAGGGGGTGTAGGGTTACCTAACCACCTAAGGGTTAGAGGATTATGAATATACTCCTTGGAGTAGGAGACATGACCCTTCATGATACCCAGATGACTATTTTTATAGGAGTATTATTTTTAATGGCGGGTGGTGACTTTTCAGCCAGGGGATGCTGTCCAAAAAAGTACCCTTCGTTTTTTGAAATTTTATTTTAATCTTCGCTTTTTTTTGCAAATTTCATCGAATACGGCATCATTTTCGTTATTTTTCAAATTTACCATTAGATTTTTTAAAAATATATTTTGGGACCTTCGCCCCAAACGGATACTGCTTTGTGTGAGTGAGGGTAGGAGTCAGAAATTAAATCTTGTGACTTAAACTCCACAGTCCCTGAGATGGAAATCGACCATCTTCCACAATGAATCAGCCTGTCCTATAAGAAAATCTTAAATTTCTCCTAATTCTATTGCTATAAGCAAGCTATGATCTTGTCTATACCACTCTTAGTTATTTCCGATCTTATATATTGAGAGTTCTTAGAAATGGATTAGTCCAAAGATTCTCGAATCATCTTTATTTATTCCTTTTTTGTATTATTTCTATTTTAATAGTTCCTCAGCGAGAACAATTTTTATTCGACTAAAACTCGTCTGAACTTGTCTTTGACATGCTTGAACTGGAAGATATACCAGGCAGGGAGTTCAAACCTTCTATCCGCACACTTTTCGGAAAATCATTCATTTTAATTGCCCCTTGAAACTATGCAACAATTTTATTTCATTTCGAGAACCAATATAGCACTTTTCATAACAAAAAATGTTTTTTATAGAAATATTTGAAATAACGGATAATAATTTGAAAATTTAAAGATCCTCCTGAAATTTTTGAAGTCGACCTTATATGCATTTATGAAAATACTCTAAATGTTTGAAATTTTATGGATGATTCGTATCTACGCATCCATAGCCATAGTTTGCGCACCATTGGATTGCAACTAAGTCTTGACTCGCCTCATGGTACTAATTGACTTTTCTATTGTTACCTTGGTGTAGGAGTATTTGTAGGGTCTGTATTTATCTTTGAATTAAACGAATCAGCTTCTTGAATTACTTGTACCAAGTCTAAATCCAGTTTATCATTTCTTTTCTAATCAGATAATAGGCTATAAATCTACTGTCTTTTTCAATTCCTTCTAAATCATAAAATTTAGAAATGTCTTCTAAACGCCTCTGTAAAATATCGGGCTCTGATTTTCAATATAAGAAGGATCGGGTCTCTGCTATAAGTTCTTTTATACCGCCCCTTTATATTTTTTGAAGACAATAGTAGCTAATTTTCAGGTAATCAAAATAATCAAAAATATAATATTGTGATTAATGATTTAATTTAATATAAATCTTTGTAGACTACCTAGTATACAATATATAACGTATTAATTACATAAAACACTACATAAGTTTTCCTCAAGTGTCATACTCAATCGAGCATTGGCGATTACTATGGAGAGTATCCTCTTCATTGTAATTTTCCTGGGGAATTTTTCATGAGGTGGTTTCCGCTGACTTCCCCTGGATTTAGAACCACGTATTATTCCTGGAGCAGAAGAGTTTCGTTATTATTAATATTTTGCAAATATTTCTAGCTGAGATCGAACCCGATGTTTTGCAGAATATATGCAGACAGAATCGATCACTTTATCCGCTCGGATACCGTAGCACTAAGTAGCATACATACAACAAAACTGATTTACATGTATTATAAATTTATTTTAAAAAAATAATCTTGTAAGGCGCCTCGTAAGGGGCCGCACTGATGCTGTGCATCACTTTCATTGTGATTTGGGCCGGCCCTGGTAATAGCATCGATGGAAATTAATCTTTGCTTAATCTCGCCTCCAATGGTCATATTTAATGAATCTAAATTCGGCACATATAGAGAGCGCCTAAAATATTCAGTCAGCAATGAAGCTGGATAGTTATCTCTGTGTTGCTTTCTCATTTCTACTCTCGGGAGACATCTCTGTAGGTATACATAGCTTCAGTGATTTCCTGTTCTGACCATGGTCTCTCAAGAACTTGAATGCATATCGACGGAAAACCTATGTTCTTTCACTACACTTACTATTCTTTTGAGATGTTAATCATATTTTATAATAATTAGGTTTTTAGAATTCAGTATGTTTGCCACATGTTCATGCAGGGATTATATATTTATGTAGTCTGTGTCGCAGCAGAATTTAACTGGTTAGAAGACTTTCTACAATTGCAATGAAAAAAACAGTGATATAATTTTATATATTTTTGAGACCACCTCTTTTCGAATTTGCGTAAACATATTTAGTACATATTTCCTGAGCAAGACAGATTCTCTGAAAATATTTTATCTTTGACGGTAAATACGTAGTTGCAGTTTTCACACACGCTCTTTAGATAATTTATGACAAGATCAGAATTTTCGAAAGATAATTTAATGATGCTTAGAGGATATGTAGGTACTAATAAAATAATAAGATCCTGAAAGTTTCAGAACCTTAACTCAATTGGTTTTTGAGAAAATGCAAAATATGTAAAAATAAAAAGAAATAAATTTTTCTCAGGATTGACCTAAATTTTTAAATTTATTTTGGGGCTGACAATAGCTTCTTAGAAAAAAAATTATAAGCTATACCGGTTTATAAGATCCTTGAAGAAAAATTGTTTTTGACCATAGATACAATTTTGGCACAATTATGAAACTACTTTTTTCAAACCTTAGGTATCTATTTCCCTATATTACTATGATCTTTTCAAATTTTTAAAAAAGGTACACCACACATAGTAGAAAAAAATAAAAACCACTTTTTGGCCCAAATAATGAATTTTTTTTTTAACCGACTTCAAAAAAGGAGGAGGTTCTCTATTCGACTGAATTTTTTTTTTTTTTTTTTTTTTTTGTGCCTATTGTTACCTCATATCTCCGTCAATTCTCAACCGATTTTGAAAATTTTTTTTGCATTGGGTCCAGTATTTTTTTGATAGGTATTAGACCTTTTTTATTAGGTTGTTTAGACCTAACCTCTTTGTTTATGAACCGATTTCGATGGTTCTTTTTTTATCCGATAGGGGGTGTCTTAGGGATGGTGTCATATTAATTTGGTCAAGTTCTGATGATATGATCACTATTAATAACATCACTAAAAAGAGAAAAATAAAAATAATTTTTTAAGAAAAATAAAAACCGACTTCAAAAAATTAAATGCAACAAATAAAATACACTAAAAGGTATAAAATAATTATTATCTTATTTAGTTACAACTAAACGACGAAATATTAACATGAAATTACTTTTTGAAGTTGGTGCCAAACATATACCTTTTATGAATCGCACTCGACGGATCTTACTTAGTTCGTTTGGAGGGTATGCTCGCTTATAGGTATAGTTAGTTTGGCAACCGACTTCAAAAAGTAATTTCATGTTAATATTTCGTCGTTTAGTTGTAACTAAATAAGATAATAATTATTTTATACCTTTTAGTGTATTTTATTTGTTGCATTTAATTTTTTGAAGTCGGTTTTTATTTTTTTCTTAAAAATTATTTTTTTAATATTTTAAGCTTTCATTTTATTATTTTAACGAATATTCATAGAATTTGTATTTATTAAAAACAATATTTCAATTTCAAAACAACAACGATTATTGATTTGCCAAAGTCAAAAATTACAACAGTTAAATATCAATAAGCAATTTCATAGTTGTTTTAACAAATTAGAAGCTATGGTATTATTAGTCCCCAAAACATTAAAAATTTAGGTCAATCGGTTAAGTCAATCCTGAGAAAAAATTTTTTGTCTGTTTTTTACATATTTTGCATTTTCTCAAAAACCAATTGAGTTAGCGATCTGAAACTTTCAGTATTTTATTTTATTTATTTTATTAGTACCTACATATCCCCTAAGTATCATTAAATTATTTTTCGGGGGCCGATTCGATATACCCCTATGGCTAAATCGAATTTCTATGTTTGTTTTATTTTGTAAAATTTAATCTTGTCATGAATGATGATGTAAATAGCGTGTGTGAAATCTGCAACTGTCTACCGTCAAATATATATAGTTACATATTTATATTTGGTATATATATGGTATATAATAACTATACAGAGTATGGTCAAGTATTGTAATCGTGGATGAAAATAGTGGTTTTTTCCCTTCTTTTTTTCGTAATATCTCAAAAACGGCTGAAACTATTCTGATTATAAAAATTGAGCGAAACCATGGAATTTCGGTCTACAAAAAAGCCTTAATAAGGGAACATCGATAAAATTATATTTTTTGAGATAACAATTGTTTTGTCATAATGTCTGTTAGTTTGGTTGTCTGTCTGTTAGTCTGTGCGTTAGCAAATTTTTGTGGACGAGCTAGCTCAAAAACTAGTGTGAATATCGAAACCAAATGTCACACGTATTTTTGGTCCATTGAGATTAAGAGCTGATTAGATTTTGGTGCATATCGACTCAAAAGAGGGGTGGAGGGGTTAAAAATTAAAAATCTACGCCATTTGAGCAAACTCAACCAAATTTTGTATACACAATCAGTGGGACACCAGAAGTCTAAAAATGCAAAAACTAACCCCCTCCCCTACATGATTATAAATAATTTTATTAAATATTAAATATAAGTGAGGGGCCAGGTTGTATGGTAAAGTTAAGTGGATGGCCACATCAGAACACGTCAGCTTATTTACAATAACAAACTAATTTTCTCTTCACTCAGGTTTCTGTATTGTAGAAAATAGTTAAAGGATAAATTTAAAAAATAATCATTTCATAATTAAAAGAACGTTGCCACTGATAATGTATTTTCAATAATCTATGCAAGAAGATTGATTATCGACCCATCGGCGGAACCATGGTGTATTGATCACGCAAACCGGATCAGCCTTTCGAGATAACGAAGCCCTTCTATCCCATTAAGCTGGTAGATAAAATAGAAGAAGAAAAGAAGCAAAGGTGAGAGGCATGGTCGTGACCAAATATTTAATGAATTGGTCAGTGGGACTGAACTGCGTAAATTATGGCCCAGAAACCCATAAAACACCCGTTACGCTCTGCTGCCGAAGATTATCTCTCCGATCCAGCACAGTAGAAACAAGTAAATTTAAAAATCCTGCACTTTTAGGGGAGAGTGGTGCTAGGGTCAGAAACCCTGACTATCTCTTCAGTGATGATCAGCAAGACAACAATGACAAGTATTGGGGTGGAATCAGGGGTGGTCGATGTGTCCAACACCTGAGGGAAATCTTTACATGGCGCTTCATCAAACCAAAAATAAACATAAAGGGAAATCAATGAGGCTGTCCTTCTTGCTTGATGCAAATAAATATATACGTTATATATACCAAATGTAAATATGTATATAATTTGTTTGCTTGAGACTATCAGGGACGGCGGAACCGTGGTTCAGGGGGTCAGCGAACCTCGTAAAGAAAGAAATTTTACCGCTACTTTAACAAAAAACAACTTTGTTGCCAAATTGTTGGTTGCAAAATTAATGTTATAATCTGTTTGAGTTAATAAAACCTAAAAACCTGACGCTGTAATGTTATCCTAATAATTACTCATTTTACTTAAATAGGTAGTAGGACTAGGTCAAGAACAGGCTGTCCTCTATGTCTAAGTGTATATATTGTTAATTAATTTCGTTTATTTTATTACCTTTTGAACCCAAACTCAAGCATTATAACTACAAACAAAAATTTGTCCTCTTTTTTTTCTTTCAGTTTTCAATCAAACGACAGCTACAAACTGTTTAATTGTACCAATTTGATTCAAAATTTTTATGGGTGGGAGACCCCCAGAACTCCGTTGCTGGTGGGTATTCCATACCCCCAGACTCCCCCGGTAGGCCTACATCATTTTCCAAGTTTTCACCCCCCCCCCCTGGCCTAAGATCGTTCCGCTGTGCTTGGAAACTATAATTTAGTCTTTTATTTAGTAATATTATATCTCAATAGATTCAATTACCCGATTGCATATAGAACCATCTGGTGTGGGCACCACACTATTTTCACATTAGTTTCTCCCTTATTTGAAATCATCATACTAATTTTCTTCAATTTGGATTTCCCCCAAGCCGTTTTGAGTAAGCCGGAATAAAGACAAAATTGCAAAATACCAAAAATCTTAAAGTCTTTTGATTTTAACCACAATTTTGAGATAACGTACTTATTCTAGATTCATGATAGCTTAAGTTTCAAATCCCAAACCTCTGCGACTTACCGTATCCGAAATATGAGGGTTATTTGTTTTTAGCGACATGACTAATTTCCTCTCTTCCTTGATTCTAATCCGAATTTATACCTACTCTTTAAACCAGCGGTCGCCAAACTTTTTGACCTCACGGACCAGTTAATTCATAATTTAAATCCCGCGGACCACTAATAGGATTTTTTAAGTGTTAAATATATTTATAAAAAAAATTGTGATCAAAGAACACATAAAATGTACCTAGTTAATAAAATGAAACTATTAATAGTAACCAAGTTATGAAAGCTTTATTAATAAACCATAATAAAATAAACAAAATAAACAAAAATTGTACAAACAAAACAATTAAAAGATGGTTTAAATATATCAAACTTTTAGCGTTATACATTCCTAGTGTGATGGATGTTCCTGCTTACTTGAAATAAGATTATGGATATTTGGATCCAATGTTGTTACTGCAAGACGGAGAACTGCATTTATTTCAAGCCGAGATCGGTACCGTGTTTTGATGACTGTGACAGATGAAAAGGCCTTTTCACATAAATAAGTTGTGGAGAATTGAATCAGAATTTTCATCGCCTGTTCACTAAGCAAAGGGTATTCACTTTTTATGGAAAGCCAAAACTGAGGTCTTGATAAGGATGAATGAAATTTAAATTTGAGAGTTTCGTCGGACGATAGGTCGATGAGGCTTTCTTTTAGATGCATGCTTAACTTACTATCCTGAATGTTCGCTGCAAACGGATCTATTATCCACATATTACCATGTCTGGGATCTTCATTCTTTGGGTAATAACGAGCAAAAGATTCTGTAAGTGATTCCAAGTGCTTTTTAACTAGGGTTACCACTTGCTGGTTAACATCATTCTCCTTCATGTATTCATCAAAATTAGAAAACATTTGCAGATCGTCTTCAACCAACCGCGTTTGCCACAGTAATATTTTCTTTTGAAACGCATCCATTTTACTTCGTAGTGTGAACACGTCCTTAAGTTGTCCTTGCAAAGATATGTTTAGTTCATTTAACAGGGAAAAAATATCTGCCAGGTATGCAAGCTTTGCTAGCCATTCATTGTCGGACAAGCATTTTTGCAATTTCGGATTATTTTGCTGCTGGAAAAATAATTTGACTTCTTCCCGCAAGGCGAATAGTCGGGTCAATATTTTGCCCCTCGACAGCCATCTCACCTCAGCATGACGAAGAAGATGAGTATACTCGGAACCCATTTCTTCGCAAAGTGCCTCAAATATTCGAGAATTGAGTGCTTTGTGTCGAATTTCCTTTATAATTTCAATGACATTTGATAATACTTCGTGTAGTTCTGGGAACATTTTGAGTATTTTTTTAAAAATAAAAGGTCGACTTCAAAATTTCAGGAGGATTTTTTAAATTTTCAAATTATTATCCGTTATTTCAAATATTCTATATAAAATATTTTTTGTTTTTGAAAAGTATATTGGTTCCCGAAATGAAATAAAAATTGTTGCATAGTTTCAAGGGGCAATTAAAATGAATGATTTTCCGAAAAGGATGCGAATAGAAGGTTTGAAGTCCCTGCTTGGTATATCTCCCAGTTCGAGCATGTCAAGGACAAGCCCAGACAAGTTTTATTAGAATTAAAATTGTTCTCGCTGAGGAACTATTAATAATACAAATAAAGAATAAATATAGATGATCCGAGAATCTTTGAAATAATCCATTTCTAAGAACTCTCAATATATAAGATCTGAAATAACTAAGAGTGCTATAGATAAGTCATAGCTTGCTTATAATAATAGAATTAGAAGAAATTTAAGATTTTCTTATAGGACTGGCTGATTCATTGTGGAAGATGGTCAATTTCCATCTCAAGGACTGTGAAGTCACAAGATTTAATTTCTGAATCCTAATACCCTCACTCACACAAAGCAATATCCTTTTGGGGCGAACGTCCGAAAATATAATTTAAAAAAATCTAATGTTGAATTTGAAAAATAACAAAAATGATGCCGTATTCGATGAAAAAAAAGCGAAGATTAAAATAAAATTTCAAAAAATGGATGGTACTTTTTTGGACATCATCCATCCCCTGGTTGAAAAGTCACCAACCGCCACTGATAAGTACAAATATTAGGGTGGCCCAAAAAAACGAATATTTTTTTATTTTTGATCTCGCATGAAAATATGTTAATTTAACATGGTTTTAAAATGCTCACCAAAAATTTGCTCGATTAAAAAATTTTAAGAGGTCATTCAAGATTTTTAAAAATTTCCAAAATGGTAGAAAATTAAATTTTTTTTTAATTTTGATTTTCTCGTCATTTTCTTATTGCCTAGATTGAAAATTAAAAATATTCTGAAAATTTCAAGTCGATATATCAATTTATAGAGTGTCGCTCGAGATTTTTTTAATTTTTAAAGTGACGTACATTAGATATTTTCGATGGACATGTGAATATAAATATTAAATTTTTTTCTTTTTTTCTTTTTGTTGACACTGCAACGAATAGAAAGCTTCATTCCTATTCGTTAAAATGTCAATAAGAAAAAAATCTTAATATTTATATTTACAAGTAACTCGAAAATATCTATAGTATATTAGGTCTTTAAAAATTAAAAAAATCTTGAGCAACGTCTTCAAATTTTTTAATCGAGCTGATATTTAGCGAGCATTTTAAAAACATTTTAAATTAACATATTTTCATGCGAGATCACAAATAAAATAAGCTGGCGTGTTCTGATGTGGCCATCCACTTGACTTTACCATACATTTGTATTTAATACTAGCTTCAAGGCCCGCCTTCGGTGGGCCTTTTATAACTAGGGGCTTCGCCCCCTGGACCCCTACGTGGCTGTTTTATTGATGTTTTATACACGTGTAAAGAACACTTTCATATATCAACTCTTGTGAATCAATTGTAATAGATTAATAAAGTAAAGGGTGTGTAGTTTCACAGTGAAACTACACACCCTTTACTTTATTAATTAATATCATGTTTCACCTAAAACCTACACCACTTTCTCTAAGTAAAAAAAAAATGTAATAGATTGATGAAGAGGACAAAGTATATCTCTTTATGAATGAATTTAAAAAATATATTTTTTCAGCAGAAGGCAATATTTTATTGTCCCCTTCTGCTACTCAATTATTCGGCAAAAAGAACCTTTCAACTTAAATTAAAATAAAGTTTTTGTCTTGTAAAAATTCAATAAATAAGGTAAAAATCGTCATTTGGGGAGAATTATCCAATTAAAAATTAAAAATAATAAACTTTTAAAGTTTATTATTAGATTATAGAAAATTTAGGTTTAATTAGGCTCAAAATAGGTTTTTAATAATTTCAATAGGCTGAAATTTCCTAGATTTCAAAACAATATAACAATGGATTTTCAAAATGATTTTTGTTTTTAATCTTTAAAATATATTTTTAAAGAAATTCCAAAAGGTAATTAATTCCTTTCAGTTAGTTTAGTTAGTATAGTTTCAATAATCCTTTATAATTAACTTTGAAATAATATAAATAATATTGAAATGAATGAATGAGCTCGAATTTAAAAGCCAAAAGGCTTAGTTCTTTTGAAATGGCTGAGGGTCTTAAATACAATAGAAAAAAGATGAGATGAGATTCCCAAGGGTATTTTTAAGAAAAATGATTTTTGAATAACATATTTTATTTTAAATTAAATATTTTTCATCTATATATATAATCAAAAGCTTGGCAGAAACTTTTTTATTTTTTTCTACCCTATTAAAGACGGTTTTCAGAATTTTTTCATATTTTTTCGCCCAACCCAAAAGAAGTTAGCAATTTTTGAAAAAATAGCTTTTTTAACCGACTTCAAAAAAGGAGGAGGTTCTCTATTCGACTGATTTTTTTTTTTTTTTTTTTTTTTTTTGTGCCTATGTTACCTCATATCTCCGCCAATTGTGAACCGATTTTGAAAAAAAAAAATTTGCATTGGGTTCAGTCTACCTTCCGATTGGTCCCATTTTTTTCATAGGTATTAGACCTTTTTTGTTAGGTTTGTTCAGGCCTAACTTCTTTGTTTATGAACCGATTTCGATGATTCTTTTTTATTGGAAAGGGGGTATCTTAGTGATGCTGCAATATTAATTTGGTCAAGTTCTGATGATATGATCACTATTAATAACATCACTAAAAAGAGGAAAATAAAAATAATTTTTAAGAAAAAATAAAACGACTTCAAAAAAATTAAATGCAACAAATAAAATATACTAAAAGGTATAAAATAATTATTAACTTATTTAGTTACAACTAAACTACGAAATATTAACATGAAATTACTTTTTGTAGTCGGTGCCAAACAAACTATACCTATAAGCGAGCGTACCCACCAAACGTACTAAGTAAGATCCGTCGAGTGCGATTCATAAAAGGTATATGTTTGACACCGACTTCAAAAAGTAATTTCATGTTAATATTTCGTAGTTTAGTTGTAACTAAATAAGTTAATAATTATTTTATAACTTTTAGTGTATTTTATTTGTTGCATTAAATTTTTTTGAAGTCGGTTTTATTTTTTTCTTAAAAATTATTTTTATTTTAATAACCATAACTTTTTCAAAAATTTAGTTATCATGACGATTTTTTTTTCTAATTTTTGGTTTTAAATGTACTTTAAAAAAGTCGATAGTTTTTTTAAATCTTTGTTGCAGTATTAAATTCTTCTTCAACGATAATGTGGTTAGAACTATTGAGAATGAATGACACTCAAAAATCAAACAAACAGGGCTGCCAACACTTGTTTTTTTTGCTACTTTAGTTCTTTTATTGTTTGGCAAGCTATGTGGCTAACCTGAATTTTTTTTAGTTTTTCCTGAATTTTCCAATTTTCCGGCAAATTTTCCAATTTTTTTACCTATTAACCTGAATTGGACTATTACGAAGATTAAAAAAAAATAGCCAAATCGGTCCAGAGATCTGCGCTTACAAAGAAACAGAAATTCATTTTTATTATATAGATTTAATAAAATTATTTATAATCATGTATGGGAGGGGAGTTAGTTTTTTCATTTTTGGACTTCTGGGGTCCCAGTGATTATGTATAGAAAATTTGGTTGAGTTTGCTCAAATGGCCTAGATCTTTAATTTTTAACCCCCCTTCCACCTCCCTTAATTTTGGGTCGATATGCACCAAAATCTAATCAGCTCTTAATCTCAATGGACCAAAACTACGTGTGAAATTTGGTTTCGATATTCACACTAGTTTTTGAGCTAGCTCGTCCACAAAAATTTGGTAAAGCACAGACCAACGGACAACCAGACACCCAGACAGACTAACTAACTAACAGACATTTTGACAAAACAATTATTATCTCGAAAAATATAATTTTTTCCATGTTCACTTATTAGGGCTTTTTTGTAGAGCGAAATGCCATGGTTTCGCTCAATTTTTTTTAATCAAAATAGGTTTAACCGTTTTTTAGATATTTCGAAAAAAAGAAGGAAAAACACTTTTTTAATGCACGATTACAATACTTGACCATATATGGTATGGTAAAGTAAAATTATTCTTTTTTTTGGGTCATCCAAATATGTACGATTTAGTTTTTTTTTACAAGTAGGCAATATGTTTAAAATTAAAGAGAATATAATTTTTATTGGGCTTCGTGATCTGACATCTGACACGAGCGAAATTAATCAATTATTCTTCAATTCTTCATTTGATTCTATACAGAGAGACAGAGATCGAGTACAAACTCTTTATTTATCTATTGTTTTATTAAATAATACATTTTCCAAATGAGTAAAAATGCCTATATATTTCCAAAAATTAGAAATTTAATTTATTTAAATCTTAGGAAGCATCATTTGAAAGGAATCCTAAAAATAAAATGTGGTCAGGGGTGAAAAATGAACCTTTCAAACAATTTTTACATAGGTTCTTTGAGAACACTTTTCACTTTTCGATTTGGAAATCACTTTTTTAAATTACTTTATAAAAAAATACTACTTCAAGTCATATGGTCCAACTCATAATTACAGAGACAGGAGGAAAAGGTTTATTATCGAAAATATGCATTTATTCTAAAATATGCAAATTATGCATATTGACCTAAAATAAAACTTACTAAATACCCTTATAATATTTAATCAAAGTGAGTGTCCTATGCTTGATCTGAAATTTTATAGATAATATTGCTGACCTGTCATCTTTTCGGGAAAAGCCGACCACTATCCAGACGATTGAAATTTTTACTTTACCATACAGGGTATGGTCAAGTATTGTAATCGTGCATGAAAAAAGTGGTTTTTTTGCTTCTTTTTTCAAAATATCTCAAAAACGGCAGAAATTATTTTGGTTAAAAAAAAATTGGGCCAAACTATGGCATTTCGGTCTACAAAAAAGATCTAATCAGTAAACATCGAAAAAATTATATTTTTCGAGATAATAATTGTTTTGTCAAAATGTTTGTTAGTCTGTCTGTTAGTTAGTCTGTGCGTTACCAAATTTTATTGGACGAGCTAGCTCAAAAACCAAATTTCAAACGTAGTTTTGGTCCATTGAGATTAAGAGCTGATTAGATTTTGGTGCATATCGACCCAAAATTAAGAGGGGTGGAGGGGGGGGTTAAAAATTAAAAATTTAGGCCCTTTGAGTAAACTCAACCAAATTTTGTATACATGTGGACCCCCAGAAGTTTAAAAATGCGAAAACTAACAGCCCAAAATGGAGGGGGGGGGTCAAAAATGAAAGTCTTGGCCATTTACCAAACTCAAACAAATTTTGTATACATAATCAGTGGGTAACCAGAAGTATAAAAATGCAAAAGCTAACCCCCACCCCTTACATGATTATAAATAATTTTAGTGGCCAGGTTGTATGGTAAAGTCAAGTGGATGGCCATCAGAACACGTTAGCTTATTTGTGCTTAAGTTCGTTTTCCGAAGAAACGACAGCTCTTCTGACATGTAAGCAAAATTATCTATAACATCTCAGATCAAGCAGAGATCCTCACTCTCTTTGACTTTTTATTATTAAATCAACTCTTGCTGCCCTAGGCAAAACAACTTTAAATTATACTTTTAGTAAATTTAAATAAAAAAATATGTAATGTGACTATCTCATGATTTTACTATACACCTGCCCCCCTCCCCAGGCGATTTTAGGAAGTTGATTTTGCATTGAGGTCTTAAAGGCCAAAATTTGGTCCACATCGCAGAGAGTGCTCAAATTTTTAACCCCTCCTTATTGTTGGTCCGTTTTCACCCAAAATCTAATCAGCTTTTAATCTCAACATAAAATTTCATTTTGATATTTTCATTGGTTTTTGAGCTCGAGTAGGCATAAAATTTGATAAATTTTATTTTCTCATTAATATATCAAAGAATAATTGATACGTCAACGAGAATTATTTTGACCGCGCTGATTTGAAAAAAATATTTTAATCTCGCGAGACTACTGCGGATTACGCTATTGGAGTCTGCGGAGTATTAAGTCTGGACCAAGAGAGAAAAGATGTGATCCACTTAGCTACAATCCAACCTCATTTCGCGTATAGCCCGCTAGACATTCGGATGGATCACCAAGTGAATTTGAAATCTCAGATGTTATATATTCGATCTCCCAGTCCAGAGCGCTAGATCTATTAGCATGTATGTTTGATGCCTGCCATTAATTAACGGAATGTTTTCTACATTTGATTCAATCGCGAATCTAATGTAGGGAATTTTTGTCAAATATTAAGTGAAAATAATATTTGAACTTAAATATTTCTAACTTGAAATAATGATATTAAATAAATTTTATTTTCTCATTAATATATCAAAGAATAATTGATACGTCAACGAGAATTATTTTGACCGCGCTGATTTGAAAAAATTGTTTTTGCCAGGCATCTAACATACATGCTAATAGATCTAGCGCTCTGGACTGGGAGATCGAATATATAACATCTGGTGGCAGACAAGTGGTGGCGTGGGGGTCGAGCTAGAGGAGGGCAAGGGGTTTAAAGGTCCCCCTTTACAGTTTTTCGGTTATATCTCGGAAATTATCACTTCTACAGAAAAATACTTCATATAAAAAATATAAAAAAATTAAAGCTGATAAAGTTCCCTAGTCGTATGCATTTTTGTCCTATCACTAACCTGTAAGAGTTACAGGGCTGAAAAAAGTAACATCATTTCAAAAATTGTAATTTATTCTCTGGCCAGTCAAATTAGACAAATCAGTGAAAAAATTCCAGAGTTTTGGAAATTGTCTTAAACGCTTCCCTTAGACTTGGGTTAATGTGAGTCAAAAGTCCCCGAGGGTGGGGGTCGAGGTCGAGGAGGGATGGGGGTGTTAAAGGTCCCCCTTTTCAGTTTTCAGTTATATCTCGGAAACTATCACTCCTACAGAAAAATACTTCATTTACAAAATTATAGCTGATAAAATTCCTTACAAAAATAGTCTTATGAATTTTTTCTCTAGGACTAACCTGTAACTCTTACATTTTCAAAACTCTGGGATTTTTTCCACCGATTGGGCTTATTTTGTCTAATTTGACTGGGCTATATATAATATAGTTAAGTTTAAGAATTGTAATAATCATTATCATTTGCTGTAATATTTAAAAAATAAATAAAGATAATTGTAAAATTCGAAGAGGGCTAATGGCCCTGGCCCACTAATAAAATTATTATTATTATTATGATTAAAAAGGGCGTGGATGGAATGATCTCTCTTCCTTTAGCTAAGCCATTGCAAGGATGCCAAATACAAGTCGTGATTTGTTTCAGACTAGCAAAGATTAATTTCTTAATTTCTATTATTCTAGAAACTGCTTTTTGACTACTTTTTTATTATGGGGGGGGGCATGAGCATTTCATGATATCGAAAAGGGGGGCGCCGTAGGAAAAAGTTTGGGAAGACCTGCGCTATATAGATCGTAAAAAATTAGAGAGTATTATACCCTATAATCTAATAAAATAATAAAATAAAATATTTTAGTCCGGTATTTTTTTTTAAATTATCATTTAAGGTAGTTCTTTCGCGACAATCCACACAAAAAGTTTTAGCCTCGTAACATCTCTATACATATGAACGGTACTAAAATTTTAGGTTATGTTTTTTTAACGTGACTGTACTTCTCATACTACTATATTCTCTTTATGAATGGATCGTTTCCAAGCCATTGTTCTTATATCTCCTCCACTAAAAATAATCGCCCAAATATGTTTTTTTTTTTTTGTTTTTTATCAAAACTACGAGGTAAATAATTTCTATTGTTTTTTAAGTTACTCCGAATATATTATTCTAACAAATATTAGTTTTTCATCAAGATGGTGAAAGTCCTTCAATGAAAAAAATAAAATAATGATCATTTTCCCACTCTTTCCCATGCTACCATATGGACAAAATTCCATTTTTAATTGCAATTATTTCATGCTTGGTGTGGGAAATCGTCTTCAAATTTTAACAGTGTGTTTATTATGCTTTTAATGACTTATATTCCAAGTTTCGAAGACTTCTTGATCTTATGCATTTGTGAAAGAACTACCTTAAGTAAGAAAATATTAAATCGAAGTGATATATTTATCATTTAAAATGATTAATTGACCGATACTACAAACAGCGTACCGAGTCTTGAAAAGATTCATTTTTACCTGTAATTACTATTAGACTATACGGAGAAATGTCCTGTGACCCGAATCTAGATTTCGAACCTCTAGCTCTCGATAGAGAAAGCCCCTTTGATCCTTAGCTGTGATCCATTCAAAAACAGGAACACAAAGCTTCCGCCTATAGTTCGCCCCCTATCATTGGTGGCATGTTAGCCCCGTTTGACCCCACAGAGACAGGGATAACATTCCAATGCTCTGAGGAAGGGGAGCTAACAGAATCAGAACATGTACCTATTCTTATATATTTGAAACGGTCTGAAATGTCTAAATAGTATTACAAATTACAAGCCAAATGGGTCATCGAAAACAATCATCTAATCCTCTGGGAAATCAGGGATTGTTATTTAAAATTAGAAAATTTTTGAAAACTTTTTCAAGTCTCGACACACTTTGAAATGTTTATGATTTCGAAATATTTGTTTATTTTTTATTTAAATAAATACATGAGTGTAGGACACTTTTCTATGACTCACAAAAAACAATACAATAATAAGACAATATAATAATCTTAGTACCTGGAACACCAAGCGATGCTCCGTAATGCAGTAATGTGTTTGTTTTTGATTAAATCAACCATTTGTTTTATTTTGATTCAACCACCTCGTTAATAATTAGTTTCATTAAAAACTTATTCATTTTTTTCCCTAAAAGTGAAGTATTCTTCCATGTCTTCAGCAAGTTACCTATAATAATCGGAACGACAAAATTCAATACCAATTCAATTCAATGTAATCGGAATTAGTAGTTTTCTTTATCTTTGGGCAGCCTTTTCATCAATTCAGCATTAAATTCTACCTCTGAATCTTCAATAATTCTAATTAATTTTTTTTTTATTTAAATGACAATTTTTTGAACCAGCTATCTAATTAATTAAATTTTCTACTTTTAAAAATAATAATATTTGTAATGATTTATTAGTGGGATTTAAAAATTTAAAACCAATTAATTATTAAAAGGAAATTGAATAAAAATGTAATTATACATTTTTATCGAGACAACTACCTGTCAATAATTATTTCAATTAGCAAAAAACCCATCAAAAACAACTTAGACGAAAATGAGACTGTGACAGATCGAATTGTCAACCCAAAAACCCGTGAATTTCATCCAAATCGTTAGAGCCGTTTTCGAGAACCCGATTCTATATATATTGTGACAAACCTGGGCTTGTAAAATAATTTATTGTTTATTTTACTTCGCCCAGTTTGCGCTCTGACCAAGCTACTACTGCACTTCTCCTCAATATTGAAGATGAGACAATATTGAGTAGGTTGCAACAATAAAATGGTTTACGAGCAGGGTGTACTTAGGGAGATAATCTGCTATACTTAGACGCTCTATAAATTATATTAAAAAGCGCAATGCTGAATTTAAAGGTGTTAGTGGTCTTTATCTGCTTCGCTAAGTTGCGCCCTTGTGGGTCTAAATGATGTTATTGTGATTAGCCCCCGTTAATTAAGTGAAATATTGATGAGGCTAAAGATGTTGCACAGGGAAGTACCTTATGGAACAGATACTTGAAAAAATAAACTAAAAATCAACCTGGTAGATAATTTTCTTTATAATTGAGGGTAAAACGAACTGGAGTGATCAGTTACCTGGAATTGGAAGCTGAAAAGAAGAAAAAATCTTATTGTCTATAGACGGATTGATAATAGAACCAGGTAAATTAATTCAATTCAAATAACTGGAATTTGTTTATATTAAAAATATTGTTTATTTATAATAATTGAAATTGTGACTTTACTAAGTTTACCTTGTAAACAAAATTTATCAATTATAAGTTTGTCGGTAATTTAAGGTAAGTAATTATAATTAACAATAACAATAATGAACTAATTTATCACGATTTTTCACGGTGAACAATTAATTCTTCACTTGAGGATAATCAAGAATTGAAGTTCAAATGTTATTGTAAACAATCTATGCAAAATTGGTTCTAATAATACATTAATTCAATGTAAACAATGAATTATCGATTGGTACAACCCAATTGACTGGAACTTTAAATTTTAATATAAAATAATTTATTCAAATTAATTATCCCTATTAAATTAATTAAAACTGTACAGAATTGATTGTTCACTTGAGAAAATAATTAATTGGGAAGTCAGTATTAATAAAAATTAATATTCAAAAGCCCTAATTCCTTCAGTCAAATTTTGACAGGTGAGTTATAATGTTTAGTTTTATTTAATTTTTTAAATTCGGTATAAATAGTTTTATTATCTAATTATATGCAATTAGCAGTCTTTATCAGTTAATTTAATCTATATGTAATTATTTAGTTTTGGTTTATTTGATTTAACCATTCATTAATGTTGATGACATGGTTTGTTTATTTACATGTTTTGACAGTTGTCAAATACTATTTGTTTTGACAGATGTCACTCGCTTCCCTGATTCATTTGACGTCAAATATACTGCCTGATTACACTTCAATCAGGTGTTTAACTCTTTCAAATTTTCACACAAATCTTAATTTAATTAATTAAATTAAACAATTTCAACCTTTGGTCGTAATCATGTATTTCTTATAATATTATTAATTTTAATTTAAAATAAATTTTCTCAATAAAGGTTATTATTATATTTTGGTAATTTGCTGCAATAACACATCCGCTAAATAATAATTGCGATTATTTAATTTAAACGTTTTATGAATAACTGGTATTGGAATACGCTTCAATGCATATTCAATTGATTTAATGATTTATTGTGAAGAATGGATCGGAATTTTGTCTGTGATTTGTGTCATTATTCTCTTGACCACTAGGTAGGTTTTATTGAAATGGAGTTGTCAACTGCTTCGGATACTACCGACCCATTTGGGAACTATACATTTACTATAAGTTAAACTTGTTTTGTTTACTTTTTTTTCTAATAGTGCAGTGACAATTCCCAGAATTACTTTCCTCCCGCGGTTTCAATATTTTGATCACATGACACAGCGTGGGTCCGCCATCTTTCTTTTAGTATTTTTCAATTACCAGATAATTTAATTTTAATATTTAAAAAAAAATTGCATTTAATTCAAGGTTTTTTTTTTTTCGAATGTTTTATTGCAATCAAATTACTTTGATTTAGTATTTGATTTTAATTTAATTGGATTAATTCCTCATTAAGGTGACCGGGATGATTGAAAGTGTTTGCCTTAATTAATTATTCAAACTTAAAGTTAAATATAATTCAATACAAATTTTATAAATTTTTATTCTTAAATTGTTAATTTTAAATATTTTAAGTGTTTGAGTTCAATAGTTTTTACGAAATTGAATGGAACCTCAAAGAGTTCAGTATGACGCCATGCGTTGCTTTAGCCCGCGTTAGTTATTAATTTGAACCGGTGGCGAATTATGCTCAATTGTATATTGAAAAAAAAGTACGTAGGGAGTTTGATAATTCAATCGAATGCACTTCAATGTTTTACTTAGCTGTTGGCTTCCACAGGTAATTGAACTCGTGTCCAAGGACACACGCCGACAACGCCGGTGTTAGCCGATGTCCGCGATCTGCCGATTTTTCTGGCAAATATCCTTTTCCCTCTGTAGAATCACACGTAACAGGTTCACGGACACATTCACAAACCCAAAATGTAATGAGATTAGGTGGATTCACAAAGATTTTTTACTAACAGATGTAATTCACTGGGACTCATACGACTTAGGTGTTATCACTTTGAAGGTCAATATACAAGAGGGAGATCTCTTCGCCCGGAGGTCGCTTTCCTCCTAGCTAAGCAGACTTAATTAGTTATCACGCCACGACAGGGAGACACTAATCAATCAGCGGTGATTTATCGAGGCCTCTTTGTCTATAGATGTCATTACGTGTTCCTTTCCAGCGTTCATTCAAATTCTTTTTTATATCACTTTATTTTACTTACATTTTAAACAATTATTTTGACATATAATATTTAATTTTATACACAATTATAAGTATGACGGGGGTTTTCGTCACATTCCCCCCCTTCAGAAATCAAATAATCTTCTATTGGATTTCTGAACTTGACTGAAGTTATTTGGCCTCTGATTTTATTGGTTCACTTTTTGGTGTTACCAGTTTACCTAAATCTAAATTGGCTTTTCCGCCTTTCATATAAATAAACAAAACTTTATATCCAGGGTGATTTTCCCTTTATACCCGCAATGATATTACCCCCAACCCCTTTCTATTTTGTTCCTAACCCAATTATTCATTAATAAATTTATCCCCCATCTTCCATTTCCAGGTCCGATCGCTCACTGTCACTCCCAATCATGATCCGTCAGGTTGTTTTAATTCTGTATCTAACCAATATACTACCATTCCTTACGTGAAACCTACCAACGTTTTCTTAGCTTGAAAAGCTTTGACTTCCTCCACGTCATGACTATTCAGGCTGGTCATCTCGGCCAATCCTACACTAACTCGGAATTGTTACTACTAACTTTTGGATTGATCATTCATTTTAGGGTCGTTGCCCAGTATTTCCTTAGAAACCACACATTTACGTTAGATTGTATTATTTTACACACTAGTGGCAATGAATGTCACCGGCTGCTTCACTCTTCCCCATTAATGCTGGACCAGGGTACCGCGCGCTAAACAAATCATTCCATGTCATTGGTCTCCACAATTCGTACCGAAGATAGGTTGGAACTTCCCACTCATGAATTCGGGCTATTGATTCTCTATTTTATTTCTCAACTATGACATTATCCTAGGTGGTACGGTTATGAGGTGGTTATTCGTGACACAATTTATCGTGAGTTATCTAATTTTATTTTGGATCTACCATGTTGTTCAATTTAAGACCTTTCTGTAGGGTTTTTTAAGAAAACCCCCCCCCAATTATTTTTATTTGTTTTCCTGGCAATCCCCCCCCCATTCCCAATTACTTCAATGGTTTATTACTGATTCTAATTTTGTTTTCCCTCAAATTAATTCGAACTTTTGTCCGAAGGTCTTTCGTCTGTCATTCTGGTCCGGTGTAATATTGAAGACTTAATTGACTGGTTGTTGTTGTCGTTAGTTACTTAGGACCTATATTAGTAAGAACGCGCTTATTCTATGTTAGTTAGAACTAGGGTTAGTAGAAAAAGAACGCATTTACAATGTTTAGTGGTTAGTAACTTAGGTCTAAGATTAGTACGAACGAACTTATTCTAAATTAAGGGTAAGTACTTAATCTAGTGTTAGTACGAACGTATTTACAAATTATCTTCACTTCATTACACTTTTCCAGAATATGTCCGTTTGTCGTTTTGGTCAAAATTTTGTCATTCAATAGGGACGATTGTCTGTAACGTCTCGTTATTAATAGGGTGTTACTATTTAGGATACTCAAAGGAATGTGAAGTAGGGGCTGAGCCTCCCCTTTAGCCTAAGGCCACATTCAACTATTAGTTCAACTCGGTAATCGGTGAATGATATTCTTTCACACTCCTAATATTGAACGTCCCTATTATTCTACCATTTTCATGTTCTAATTGATATGCATTGGGTAACACCTTGGATACCCGGTATGGTCCCCTGTATTGTTTTACCCATTCTCCCACTAGTTCCCCGGATTTTGGGGGTTCGAGGGTCTCAGTCGTTATCATATCACTGGAATTGGATTGAGTCCGTTTCCGAGTGGTCTGTCCTGTTCGTTTCTGTACAGTTTTGTCGTTCTTTTTCCCGTTTAAAATTTTTCTATTTTGTACTTTCATTTTGAATTTAACCCCCCTTTTATTTGGTTTGGTCTTTCTCCTTTTCTTTTTGGTCATTATTTCATTAGTTTTGATAGTTTCCGTCATTTCCGTCTCTGACTCAAGGTTAGTGCCTTCACTTCCATCGCATGTTATTATTCGGTTATGACTCAATGTTTCTGGGACCGAGGTAGCAGTCGGTGTTTGAATGACTGTAATGGTTTGAGTAAATTCTAACAGTGGTTCAGTTACTATGTTAGCTGTTACGAACTCACATTCAAACGTAGGCAAAATTTCTACCTCTTCCATTTCGTGTTCTATTGTTGAGATCATGGCATATGTGGGCATTATCGTTTTCCTTTTGTCAGATTCTAATTGTGGTTCACAAATCATGTTTATTTGTTTCAGCATGTTTCTGTTATGGTCTATTTGGTGATTTATAGCTTGAAAGCCTTCATTCATTTTTTGGTTTTGTGAGTCTATTATTTCTTGAAAGCGGGAGCCTATTTTTTGACTATATGAGTCTATTATTTCTTGAAAGCGGGAGTCTATTTTTTGACTATATGAGTCTATTATTTCTTGAGTTTGTGACTCCATTTGTTGTCCGAATTGTTGGTTTATCTCTTCCATTTGTTTCATCATTAATTCTATCATTTTTTTTACATCGGTTAAGCTATATTCCTTGGGCTGGTTTTCCCGCGGATTTTCCCCTTTATCTGCCATGCCTGGTAGTTCAAATCCCAGCCGCACCTCCACCAAATGTGACAAACCTGGGCTTGTAAAATAATTTATTGTTTATTTTACTTCGCCCAGTTTGCGCTCTGACCAAGCTACTATTGCACTTCTCCTCAATATTGAAGATGAGACAATATTGAGTAGGTTGCAACAATAAAATGGTTTACGAGCAGGGTGTACTTAGGGAGATAATCTGCTATACTTAGACGCTCTATAAATTATATTAAAAAGCGCAATGCTGAATTTAAAGGTGTTAGTGGTCTTTATCTGCTTCGCTAAGTTGCGCCCTTGTGGGTCTAAATGATGTTATTGTGATTAGCCCCCCGTTAATTAAGTGAAATATTGATGAGGCTAAAGATGTTGCACAGGGAAGTACCTTATGGAACAGATACTTGAAAAAATAAACTAAAAATCAACCTGGTAGATAATTTTCTTTATAATTGAGGGTAAAACGAACTGGAGTGATCAGTTACCTGGAATTGGAAGCTGAAAAGAAGAAAAAATCTTATTGTCTATAGACGGATTGATAATAGAACCAGGTAAATTAATTCAATTCAAATAACTGGAATTTGTTTATATTAAAAATATTGTTTATTTATAATAATTGAAATTGTGACTTTACTAAGTTTACCTTGTAAACAAAATTTATCAATTATAAGTTTGTCGGTAATTTAAGGTAAGTAATTATAATTAACAATAACAATAATGAACTAATTTATCACGATTTTTCACGGTGAACAATTAATTCTTCACTTGAGGATAATCAAGAATTGAAGTTCAAATGTTATTGTAAACAATCTATGCAAAATTGGTTCTAATAATACATTAATTCAATGTAAACAATGAATTATCGATTGGTACAACCCAATTGACTGGAACTTTAAATTTTAATATAAAATAATTTATTCAAATTAATTATCCCTATTAAATTAATTAAAACTGTACAGAATTGATTGTTCACTTGAGAAAATAATTAATTGGGAAGTCAGTATTAATAAAAATTAATATTCAAAAGCCCTAATTCCTTCAGTCAAATTTTGACAGGTGAGTTATAATGTTTAGTTTTATTTAATTTTTTAAATTCGGTATAAATAGTTTTATTATCTAATTATATGCAATTAGCAGTCTTTATCAGTTAATTTAATCTATATGTAATTATTTAGTTTTGGTTTATTTGATTTAACCATTCATTAATGTTGATGACATGGTTTGTTTATTTACATGTTTTGACAGTTGTCAAATACTATTTGTTTTGACAGATGTCACTCGCTTCCCTGATTCATTTGACGTCAAATATACTGCCTGATTACACTTCAATCAGGTGTTTAACTCTTTCAAATTTTCACACAAATCTTAATTTAATTAATTAAATTAAACAATTTCAACCTTTGGTCGTAATCATGTATTTCTTATAATATTATTAATTTTAATTTAAAATAAATTTTCTCAATAAAGGTTATTATTATATTTTGGTAATTTGCTGCAATAACACATCCGCTAAATAATAATTGCGATTATTTAATTTAAACGTTTTATGAATAACTGGTATTGGAATACGCTTCAATGCATATTCAATTGATTTAATGATTTATTGTGAAGAATGGATCGGAATTTTGTCTGTGATTTGTGTCATTATTCTCTTGACCACTAGGTAGGTTTTATTGAAATGGAGTTGTCAACTGCTTCGGATACTACCGACCCATTTGGGAACTATACATTTACTATAAGTTAAACTTGTTTTGTTTACTTTTTTTTCTAATAGTGCAGTGACAATTCCCAGAATTACTTTCCTCCCGCGGTTTCAATATTTTGATCACATGACACAGCGTGGGTCCGCCATCTTTCTTTTAGTATTTTTCAATTACCAGATAATTTAATTTTAATATTTAAAAAATATTGCATTTAATTCAAGGGTTTTTTTTTCGAATGTTTTATTGCAATCAAATTACTTTGATTTAGTATTTGATTTTAATTTAATTGGATTAATTCCTCATTAAGGTGACCGGGATGATTGAAAGTGTTTGCCTTAATTAATTATTCAAACTTAAAGTTAAATATAATTCAATACAAATTTTATAAATTTTTATTCTTAAATTGTTAATTTTAAATATTTTAAGTGTTTGAGTTCAATAGTTTTTACGAAATTGAATGGAACCTCAAAGAGTTCAATATGACGCCATGCGTTGCTTTAGCCCGCGTTAGTTATTAATTTGAACCGGTGGCGAATTATGCTCAATTGTATATTGAAAAAAAGTACGTAGGGAGTTTGATAATTCAATCGAATGCACTTCAATGTTTTACTTAGCTGTTGGCTTCCACAGGTAATTGAACTCGTGTCCAAGGACACACGCCGACAACGCCGGTGTTAGCCGATGTCCGCGATCTGCCGATTTTTCTGGCAAATATCCTTTTCCCTCTGTAGAATCACACGTAACAGGTTCACGGACACATTCACAAATCCAAAATGTAATGAGATTAGGTGGATTCACAAAGATTTTTTACTAACAGATGTAATTCACTGGGACTCATACGACTTAGGTGTTATCACTTTGAAGGTCAATATACAAGAGGGAGATCTCTTCGCCCGGAGGCCGCTTTCCTCCTAGCTAAGCAGACTTAATTAGTTATCACGCCACGACAGGGAGACACTAATCAATCAGCGGTGATTTATCGAGGCCTCTTTGTCTATAGATGTCATTACGTGTTCCTTTCCAGCGTTCATTCAAATTCTTTTTTATATCACTTTATTTTACTTACATTTTAAACAATTATTTTGACATATAATATTTAATTTTATACACAATTATAAGTATGACGGGGGTTTTCGTCACAATATATAAGAATTGCTCTTTTAATATAATAAGATACTATTAAATGAGCAATTCTTGTATACGAGTATATTAGGGTTACCCAATAAAAACGAATATTTTTTCATTTTTGATCTTGGATGAAAAATATGTTAAATTACAGCTCAATTAAAAAATTTTAAGAAGCCCCTCAAGATTTTTAAAAATTTTTCAGAATGGTAGAAAATTAAATTTTTCTTTTTTTTTTCTCGTCATGTTATTAGATATTCCCTAAAGTAAAGAAAATTTTTGAAAATTTTTTTCTTCACTTTATTTAAAACCATTCACCCTTAACAAAATTATTATTCCCTCGTTGAAAATTATAAATATTCTGAAAACTATAAACTGCGTAGCGAGTCTTAAAAGTTGTTACTTTTTCCTCGAATTTTTCCTATAATTTCCAATTCCAAATGAATAAATCGTATGGTAGAGGTATAAGAAGATAGCAGAAGAAATATGCTCTGGTTGAGAACTTATAAATGGGAAGAAGTTGGCTGAAAAGAAGCTTATTTGTCGAACGATTTCCACTCCAACGATATTCATTTATTCATTTATCTATTTATCCCGATTTGACCCCTAGCACTGCGGACGCCATGATCATTCAGCTGAGTTTAAATCCATCGCTCCCCCCGCGTTAACACATTTGAATAAAAAGCCATTCACTTTTCAACAGGCAAGATGTTTTTAAATTAGGTTCAGTAGTTTTGGAGATAATCGCTACTAAATACATACACATACACCCTCGTATTTTTAATATGTCGTACCATAAATGGTAAAAGCCTAGTACTTGTGGGGAGACTTAGGTGAATCTCTGTCTGTCTCATCTGTCACAGGCCTGAAGCTATATAGTAAAAGCTAGAAACTTAAATTTGATAAATAAAGAGAAATCAATGAGGTTGTCTTCTGCTTGATGCAAATCAACATATACATCCTTATTTTATATACTCTCTAAAATCGAAAGAGTGAATAACAACTAATTGGAAGTGAATAGTCACTATTCGATATAATTAAAAGTATACCACTGCCAATTAGTGAATAGTCATTATTTGATTTAGTGAACGTCTAACTTTTCACCACATTCAAATAGTGGAAACCCCACTCTTAGAAATAGTGAATAGTCATTATTTGATTTAGTGAACCTCTAAATTTTCACCGCATTGAAATAATGGAAGCCCCACTCTTAGAAATAGTGAATAGTCATTATTTGATTTAGTGAACCTCTAACTTTTCACCGCATTGAAATAATGGAACCCCACTCTTAGAAATAGTGAATAGTCATTATTTGATTTAGTGAACCTCTAACTTTTCACCGCATTCAAATAGTGAAAACCCCACTCTTAGAAATAGTGACATTAATAAGAAATCTTTAAAAACTGAAAAATTTCTTAGAAAAATTTAAAAACTTTTATCCATTGGATCAAAAAACTAGCAGAAGGGATTTCAAACAATAAAACATTTATAATCTTTAAAGAATTTGGTGTCGGTTCTAGGTGAAACATTTTAATAGATAATAAGTAAAAATATATTTTTCTAGGTGGGTTTCACAAATAAAACAAATATATGTTTTGAGTTTTTATCTCGATATATATTTCGGGTTATGAGCCCATCATCAGGAGTTACAAAAGAAAACTAAATATAAAATTTTATAGTGAAAACAAAGTTTTAAGTATCTTTTTGGGTGTCTTTTTTTGAAAAAAGATGGAAATTATTTCAAAAATCAACCCAGTATATAATATTATTAAATGAATTTAACTTTAAAGGACATCATAGATATTAGAGAAATATTTTTACATTGCATATCAGAGAGGTTCGTCCCCTTAGGGAATCGAACTCAAGCGCTGATCTAGCTTGCCGGGCCAGTATTGGCTACTGGCCCGGCAAGCTTAGTTAGCGCCAAACCCTTAAGACCATATTTCTCTAATATCTATGATGTCCTTTAAAGTTAAATTCATTTAATAAAATTTTATGTTTAGTTTTCTTTTATAACACCTGATGATGGGCTCATAAGCCGAAATATTATATATCGAGATAAAAACTCAAAACATATATTTGTTTTATTTGTGAAACCCACCTAGAAAAATATATTTTTACTTATTATCAATAAAACATTTTATTAATATTGGTGATAATAATACTTCTATTTTTTTAACATGGAATATAATTATTAACCATTGAACAAAATATATAAGTAAAACAATAATGGATATCCGGAATATTTTTGTGAATATGTTAAAGATATGTATTATAATAAAAAACAAAAAAGAACTAATATCTATAGATACCAGAGTATACGGAATGTGCTCTGATGAGCTTAAGCCAGTAGGATATTTCCCCGCAAAGAATGCTTTGCGCTTAACACGGTTTTGCCTGTTCCCAACTCCCTTTCGAGGTTAAATTGGAAAAATGCCGGACCACTTCATTTTCCAATACGTTTGTCCCTATGACTTCAAGGAACTGGAACTCTCTCCCGACCTCCGTCTTTCCCGTCGCTTATAAATTTAAAACCTTCAAAACCCGGATGGACAAATACCTACGCCTCCACTCTTTCGCATGATCAATTACTCCTAATCTTCGGTAATACTAGTGTCTTGCGAGATCCTTAGGCGCTGCACCTATCTGATGTGACCCTTTCTTGCATTCAATTTCATTAAAATATATAACTCGTTCATTAAAAGTTTTCATGGAAGAGAGAGAAAATTTTGAACTTTGACATATTTATTTTTTGGAATCTGCTCTTTTTAAATAAATTATTAACAACTTTTGGACACTTTCTGCTTTGCCGCAATCAACATCAACTTTCTTGTTTTCTAAGGAACTCTCGAGGTATTTTTCCATTATTAGATAAAGTGTTAAAAACTAAGATGGTTTTGTATAAAACACTTGATGTCTAAAATTTAGCATTTCTGATTTATTTTAGATAGTTTGTAAAATCTACCAATTTAGTGTTCATCTTTAAAAATTAATAATAATTAAACTATTATTTGTAGAATTAATTTGATCTATCAGAACTCTTAATTAGACATTAAAGAATCTTACCTAATCATAAAAATTCAAATTTTATATCCATGACGAGCTGCTCCAGGCGTGCCTTCGGCACGCCCTCTACAGCTCGGCCCTCCGGGCAGGTGGCCCTGGCGGGCAGCGTCTCGGCATGTGATTATTAGGTCTCCAAAATTCATTTAAAAAAAGCTCCATTCCCAAAAAAGTATGTTTTTTTTTTTAATTATAAAACCTGGCAAAAAATTAACTTTTTCATTAAATTTAGCACGTAGAGTTTTAACATTTTATTGTAGTTTAATAGATAGAAGACGCTATCTCTTGGCATAATTTGGCTAGCTTATGAGTAACTCCACAAAAAAGGGTCCAAACTTATTTTATAATCTTATGAGTGTAGCATAAAAGCGACTCAAAATCAATGGAAAAAATATATCAAAAATTCATTATTTCATGCTTTTATGTCAGGTCCTGAAATTACTTCTTAGATATTTGTATTTAGAATTTTATTAAGTAAAAATCAAGTAGATATCATATCGTTCTTATTGAAAATGCGTAATTAGTGTAAACACATTGCAAAGATATTTTGTCCCTTTTGAACCCTTTAGGGGTCGAATTTCGAAAAATCCTTTCTTAGTGAGCCCCTATGTCATAGATGTAATATCCTCTCCAGATTTCATGTTTCTATGTCAACTGGCTCTGGCTGTTTTGATGATGAGTGAGTGAGTGAGTCAGTGTATCGGGCAAAGAATTTTATATATATAGATAGATAGATAGATAAGGAAATTATTTTTTCTTTAAAAATATCTATATATATATATATATATATATATATATATATATATATATATATATATATATATAATCTTTAGTCTGTATGTGCGGGATCGGCCCACGCCTAAACCACTGAACGTATCGAAACCATATCCACACCATATGTTTGTTTAGTGCTCCGGATGGTTTATCTAAATTTTGGGCCAAATCGGTTTGATTTGATTTCACACGCTTTTACATAATTAAATTAATTATTCTCAGGTAGAAAAATTCCAATCTTGGGGTTTTAAAAAAGGTTTCTCTTTTCTTTTGTACCCAGGCAAACAATGGGTTTGGGTTAATTCATTGTTCTCAAAGGTCTTGAAGAAGTATTATGATTATATTATAGATATATTTTGTTTTCCCTAAACTTTAGAATTAAAATGTTTCACAGAAATACACCATTCTCTCTTAAGTAAAAAGGAAAATTTATATTTTTTAATGTGATTATTTTATTGTTATTAGTTGGCTAACCTGAGCCTGTCGGAAAGAAACATTCCAAATCTTAATCAATGTTTCTTATTATAAATACATTTCCCAGTATCCCAGTGCATTCAAACCATTTTTTTAAGGTAATGTTCTTTATGGCATTATTTAGTTAATTTTAAATTAAGGATTTTTCTTTAAAAATTTCTATATATTTCTATGAAATTTAAAAAAAAAGTTACAAAACAAACCATTTTTTAAGGTAATGTTTTATGTATATTGCATTATTTAGTTAGTTGAATTTTAAATTAAGGATTTTTCTTCTAAAAGTTCTATATATTTCTATGAAATTTTTTCAAAAAGTTCATTAAAAACAAAAAAATGACCCCTGTTAAGTTGCAATATCTTTATTCTTATCAATTAATCATATCAATCAATCTATTAGAATTTATAAATTTTTTTTATTCAGTCTTACACTTTCTTTTAATTGAAAAGTTTTATCCAATGATATAATATTAATATAATTTATATAAATACATAGATATATCCAATATCAATATAATTTTGATTATTAATATTATATATACAAATTACGTAGAATTATCTTTTATCTACGCTGTTCAGTACATTTTAAACAAATTTAAACCATCACAAATTTTGAATCCAAGAATTTCATTGTTCTAAACATTAATTACTATTGAAGAGCTTTATATATTCGAACGGAGGAATATACTCGTATATGTAAGTGTTCCCTCCTAAATTCAAAAAATTAATTAATAGCCCTAATGAAAATGTGTTAAGATCATTGTCTAAATTTAAATAAAAATGTAATAGATGAAATTTTTATATAATAAATTTAGTTAGTACCTAAATATTAATTTTTTGTTAAATATGCTCAAAATAAATAATATCTACAATCTATAAAAAATATTTTTTATTTTGCTTTCGCAATGAGTTAAATTATTTCTTGGAGCTGATTTTTAATTAATAAAATATATTTAATTAAAATACAGTTGAACAAAATTATATTGCAAACAAACTTTTGGCCGTCTCGAGACGCTGCCCGCCAGGGCCACCCGCCCGGAGGGCTAAGGTGCAGAGGGCGTGCCGGAGGCACGCCTGACTCAGCTTAGTAGAATATATAATTTCAAATAAATTTTTGTAATTTGAATAAAAATGATACAAAAGTTTACTCACAGTTTTTAAAAGAATAACTGTAGTAAATTTGTTCCAGATCGAACAGTCTTTAGAATTGTAATATTTTGCCCCCACGCACTCATTTTGGCTATTGATTTTTACAGCATACATTTTATATAGTCTTAAAAACTAACATTACAAAATTTGATCTATATCGGAAAGAGTATTAATTTTTTGCACCCCACTCACATTTTGGGAGGTTGAAATTATTTTTTAGATATTTGCAAATAAATAACTCTCAGTTTTCTATAGAGTAAATGTACAAAAAAGCTAAAAATTTCTATATTTTGGCCCCCCCCCCATTTCGCCCCCATACAGTCAATTTTGATAGTTGATTTTTACAGGAATAGTTTCTTAAAGTAATAAAGAATAACTCTACAAAATTTGATCAAGATCGGAGAGAGTTTTAATTTTTGCCCCCACCAACATTTTGAATAGTTGAAGGGGGGCGGATTACAAAAAATCTTGAAATTATTTTTTAGATATTTGCAAATAAATAATCCACAGTCTTCTAAAGAGTAAATGTACAAAAAAGCTAAAAGTTTCTATATTTTGCCCCCCCTTTCGCCCCCATACAGTCAATTTTGATAGTTGATTTTTACAGGAATAGTTTCTTAAAGTAATAAAGAATAACTCTACAAAATTTGATCAAGATCGGAGAGAGTTTTAATTTTTGCCCCCACCAACATTTTGAATAGTTGAGGGGAGGGGGATTACAAAAAATCATGAAATTATTTTTTAGATATTTGCAAATAAATAATCCACAGTCTTCTAAAGAGTAAATGTACAAAAAAGCTAAAAGTTTCTATATTTTGCCCCCCCCCCTTTCGCCCCCATACAGTCAATTTTGATAGTTGATTTTTACAGGAATAGTTTCTTAAAGTAATAAAGAATAACTCTACAAAATTTGATCAAGATCGGAGAGAGTTTTAATTTTTGCCCCCACTCACATTTTGGATAGTTGGGAGTCGAATTTCAAAAAATCCTGAAATTACTTTTTAGATATTTGTATTTAGAATTTTATTAAGTAAAAATCAAGTAGATATCTTATCGTTCTTAATTGAAAATGCATAATTAGTGTAAACACATTGCAAAGATATTTTGCCTCTTTGACCCCTTTAGGGGTCGAATTTCAAAAAATCCTGAAATTAGTTTTTAGATATTTTAATTTAGTATTTTTATAAGTAAAAAGCAAAGTAGATATTTTATCTTCCTTAAGAGATATCGCATAATCAGTGAAAACACACTTTGTCCCCTTTGACCCCCTTAGGGGTCGAATTTCGAAAAATCCTTTCTTAGTGAGCCCCTATGTCATAGATGTGATATCCTCTCCAAATTTCATGTTTCTATGTCCAGTGGTTCTGGCTTTTTCGATGATGAGTGAGTGAGTGAGTAGGTGAGTGAGTGAGTGAGTGAGTGTATCGGGCAAAGAATTTTATATATATATATGACCATAATAATCGTTTATTTCTGAAAATAAAAAAGTTGTTAATACTCAATTTTTTCAAATGGAACATGGCATACATTTTAGTATTTTTGGATTCTACATAAACATCCAATAGGAGTTTATTAAATACTTCCTCTACCTAAAATGAATAGTTTTTTAAATAAAAAATATTTTAAATTTCACTCGTCCAGTTCTTAAATATTTATACATACTCTTTGATATCTTTGTTAATTGATAGGAGAATATGTATAAATAATTAAGATCTGGACTGGATATGGTTGATTCTCTGACAATCCGTCTGTTCGTCAAAAAATTTTATTGGTCGGGGTAGGGGGAGGGAGATGGGTTGAAACTGTCCAGCCGATTTTTTTTTGGTAATAATTAAATAAAAAAAATAAGCTGACGTGTTCTGATGTGGCCATCCACTTGAATTTACCATACTAACCTGGCCCCTAATTATATTCATGTAAAGGGGGGGGGATTAGTTTTTGAATTTTTATACTTCTGGGGTCCCACTGATTATGTATACAAAATTTGGTTGAGTTTGCTCAAACGGCCTAGATTTTTAAATTCCCCCCATCCCGCCCCCTTCAACCGCCTGAATCTTGGGTCGATATGCACCAAAATATAATCAGCTCTTAATCTCAATCGACCAAAACTATGTGTGAAATTTGGTTTCGATATTCAAACTAGTTTTTGAGCTAGCTCGTCCACAAAAATTTGGTAACGCACAGACTAACGGACAGACAACCAGACAGACTAACTAACAGACATTTTGACAAAAAAATATAATTTTTCGATGTTCACTTATTAGACCTTTTTCTAGACCGAGATTCCATGGTTTCGCTCAATTATTTTAATCAAAATCGTTTCAGCCGTTTTTGAGATATTTCGTAACAAAAGAAGAAAAAACACTTTTTTCATGCACGATTACAATACTTGACCATACCCTGTATGGTAAAGTAAAAAAAGAAACCTAGCTTCAATCTTAGCTATAGTATAAGCTATTTAAACTTAAATATAAAACTATTTATAGATTGAAATATATTTTAGTGTAATATCCCCTAGAAATTGAATTAATTCAACTAAGGAAAATGTCACAAACACAATTTTCTAATAACTTGAGCTTTAATTGAAAAGATTTTGTTTTTCCGAGCGTAACAGAATTGTTGATTCATAAAAAGAAATTATTCGTTTGTTAGCTGATCAGCTTGCTATTACAACAAATATCCAGACAGACTTTATCGATGATTTTTTTTTTTTTTAATTTTTTACTGAATTCAATTTTATAAACTCGTCCGGAAGGTAGGCTTCGTCTGCACCGAGTAATTATAGTCCATTCAAATTATGCTCAAATGGGCCCCTATGGAGAAAGTTAGCTCTGATTTTTTGCATATATATGTTTTTTGGGTCGCTAAATCCAAATCTTATGTCTCCCACCAAAAATTCGTGACGCAACATTGTAGAAAATCCAAAGGTGAAAATTTCAATTTTTTGGCGGTTTTTTGCTTATTACACAGAAACAATAAACTTTTCATAAATACTTTTAATTTGCAAAATGAAAGTTCATAAAATTTCCTACAAATTTCATTATTTAGGTTTTATGCTCCAACCAACCGTTCGGGCTCAAGTGCAAAATCCAAATAGGCAGCCCCCCCGGATCACCCAAAAACTCGCACTTTTTTCGATATTTTCCCATTTTGACCATGAAGGAGAACGTTTTCGACAAAGACTACTCCATACATTTTTAAACTAGATTAAATTTGCTACAATTCAAACAAAGTTTCATCTTAATTGGATAAATTGTAATTCGTGCCGCAATGAGGTTGAAGTTTTGAAAAACTGCAATTTTTTGCAGAACGTTTACTTGTACCACTTTTTTGTTAAAACTCTTAGATTTATAGATATCCAGCATTTTCCATGACAGGAAATGGTCCAAAAGTTCACTTGTTCCATTTACGTGAAAGTAAAAATATGATTCTAAACCCTCTATTATTATTCCTTGCTCTATCATTTGTTAACATTACATATTTACTGGATAATTGGAAACCTTGTATTGCCGATCCATCGAAGAGTATGCTTTTATTGTTGCTACCATCTGTCACTAGAACGTTGCTATTTATTTATTCACAGACTCGGATTTAATTTTTCGATCAGAATCTGATCGATGGAATAATAAATAGAAAACAAACATGTTTGCCTGGATAACAACATGAAGTAATTATTAGATGGTGGGGAAGCTAAGCAGAGTCAACGAAGAGGGGGGAATTCTCTGGTCCCGGGATCCCCATTTTTTACTTTACCATACAGGGTATGGTCAAGTATTGGAATCGTGCATGAATTCGAAATATCTCAAAAACGACTGAAACTATTTTGATTAAAAAAATCGAGCGAAACCATGGCATTTCGCTCTACAAAAAGCCCTAATAAGTAAACATCGAAAAAATTATGTTTTTTGAAATAAAAATTGTTTTGTAAAAATGTCTGTTAATCTGTGCGTTACCAAATTTTTGTGGACGAGCTAGTCTCAAAAACTAGTGTGAATATCAAAACCGAATTTCACACGTAGTTTTGGTACATTAAGATTAAGAGCTGATTAGATTTTAGTGCATATCGACCCAAAAAAAGAGGGTGGAGGAGGGTTAAAAATTAAAAATCTAGGCCATTTGAGCAAACTCAAACCAAATTTTGTATACATAATCAGTGGAAGCCCAAAAGTCTAAAAATGCAAAAACTAACCGCCCAAAGTGGAGGGGGGGGGGGGGGGGGTTGTAGGTCAAAAAATGAAAATCTTGGCCATTTACCAAACTCAACCAAATGTTGTATACATAATCAGTGGGACACCAAAAGTCTAAAAATGCAAAGACTAAGCGCCCAAAATAGGGGGAGGGGGGAAGTGTATGGTCAAAAAATGAAAATGTAGGCTCTTGTACCAAACTCAACCAAATTTTGTAAACATAATCAGTGGGCCCACAGTAATCTAAAAATGCAAAAAGTAACCGCCCAAAATGGGTGGGGGGGGGGCGTATGATCAAAAAATAAAAATATAGGCTCTTATACCAAACTCAACCAAATTTTGTATACATAATCAGTGGGCCTCCAGGAGTTTAAAAATGCAAAAACTAACCCCTCCCTACATGATTATAAATAATTTTATTAAATATTAAATATAAGTGAAGGGCCAGGTTGTATGGTAAGGTCAAGTGGATGGCCACATAAGAACACGTCATCTTATTTTCCTAATTATTATCCTGAGAAAATTAGAGTCAAATTTTTATTTTTCGATTTACTCAATTTACGGTTTCAAATATTGAGTGCAATATATTTCAGAAATAAAATTGTATAATAAATGGCGCCAACGATTGATATTGAAGTAAACATATCATTAATTTAATTTAATATTCAAAAAATATCACAGATACAGGTTTTAGACTTTTTGCAGCACAGGCCTATCTGATATATGTATCGTGCTAAATATTTCATTTAAAGATTTTATTCTTAGTTTGTAAAAATTCTCAACGGTCTAGTGATTCTATATACAGAACACAGAGCCATGCAGTGGCGTAGCCACTCGGGGAGGGAGGTCAGAACCCCAACCCCCCAAAGGCAGGGCTCATGGGATGAGTAACGGCAGCGACAAACCGTTTCTTATGGCAAACTAACCGTAATTAAATATAATTCATACGTTTACTCAAGAATTATGTCCTTTTTTAATTTCTTGAAGTATCTATTTGTTTTAATAAAAAAATTCCTACTAAATATTTTGTTTTGTTGATTGTCTCCCCCCCCCCAAGGAAAATTTTCTGTAACTTAAATAAACATGATTGAGTGTTTCAAATTTTGACTTTTCTTCAAAAATCAAAGGGCAATGGAATTACTATTCTTGAATTGAAAAAAAGTTCGAATTGCGGATTTAGCAGACTTTAAATTTCTAAAGAAGCTATTAAATTTCCTTCTCCCAGCCTTCTTCTAACTGTACTTAAGCTCACTGTTACATTTTTACTTTCACATTTATGTTCTATAGAATATAATGGGAGAGTATTGGGATGGCATATTAAAAGCTTTTAAAAAATTAAAATCCAACTCCGCCGCTGACCCGGATGACATCCCACCAATTCTCATTAAAAAATGCGCCCCTGAACTTGGCCCTATCTTATCCAAGCTATTCCAACTCTCTTACGAATCGGGCATATTCCCCAAAAGCTGGAAAATAGCCAGAGTCACACCTATTCCTAAAAAAGGAGACTCTTCACAAATCACTAATTACAGACCTATCTCGATCACCTCTGTTCTTTCCAAAATAATGGAATTGGTTATAAACCAACACGTCCTTCATCACTTAGAAAATAATAAATTAATTCACGATAGGCAATATGGATTTAGAAAAAATCGTTCCACAGGCGATATCTTAACCTATGTCACCCACACCTGGAACAAAACTCTAGAGACCGGAAAAGAAACCCTCGCTGTAGCCCTAGATATCTCAAAAGCTTTTGATCAAGTTTGGCACAAAAATCTTCTTGCCAAACTGACAGCCTTCGGATTCACACCAACTCTTCGCAAATGGATAGAAAGCTTTCTGACAAACCGAAGTATAAAAGTTGTGGTGGATGAAATATCATCTGAATCGTTCTCCACAAACGCTGGTGTTCTTCAAGGCTCTGTAATCTCCCTCTTCCTAATCTATATAAACGACCTTATCGATCAAATGTCAAACCCCACTCACTGTTACGCCGACGATAGCACTCTGCACGGCAAATCCTCTACTCGCGAATAATCGAATCAATGTTGCGTCCTCAATCACTCTCGACTTAGACAAACTGAATAAATGGGGCTCTCAAAATTTAGCTAACTTTAATGCAAACAAGACTCAATGTTGTCTAATTTCTAGGCGCGAAAATAAAAATTTCCCTGATATTCACTTCGATTCGAATACCCCAGAAAATGTGTGACAGCCTATCCATGCTGGGCGTCTCTGTCGAATCTGACCTGTCTTGGAATGAACACATCTCCTCTGTGGCGAAATCTGCAGCAAGGAAGATTGGCTACTTATTCAGGTCCAAGCGATTTTACAAACCCCTCACAACTTCTCACCATCTACAAGGCCCAAATCCGCCCCTGTCTCGAATGCGGCTCTCATCTATGGAGAGGAGCCTCTAAATATTCTCTTGCTACCCTGGATGCAATTCAGAAACGAGCCGTCAGGCTAATTGACGATTCTACCCTCACCGACTCACCTCGACTCGCTAGCTCATAGAAGAAATGTCTCTGCCCTTTCCCTTTTCTATAGATACTATCACGGCAGGTGCTCTGATGAGATAAAATCAATAACTCCCCCAAAGCATGCTTTGTGCGTAGCACGCGTTTTGCCGACTCCCAACACTCTTTCGCGGTCAAATTAGAAAAGTGCCGGACCACTTCATTCACCAATACGTATATCCCCATGACTTCAAGGAACTGGAATTCTCTCCCAGCCTCAATCTTTCCCAGCACTTATAATCTTTAAACCTTCAAAACCCGAGTGCATAAACACCCCTCACTTAATCAACTTTTCCTTCTCTTCGGTAATGCAAGGGTCTTTTGAGATCCATAATGCCTGCCTCTTTACTGGGCGCCCCTTCTTGCATTCGATTGCATTAAAAAAAAAATGGCCAGTCTGGGTCCTGAGTCTTTGAGAGCTTGTATCTCAGAGATGAAAAAAGTTAATTTCATTTTGTAACTTCTAGATGGAAGGAATCGTTGCCCTTAATAGTTGGAAGCCGGATTAAGGACATAAAACCTGAAATTGTGGTCCCCAGAGGCCAAAAATGGGTCCAAAATCCATTGGCCAGTGCGTATGCATGGACCCACTCTGCGTTTCGCAACCATGAGTCTCAGAGATACGAAATTCGAAACTTAAGCTTGATATAGGCTAGAAGGAGTATATCAAGCTTGACACTCAGGGCGATGCTAGGTTCCCTTTTTAACTTTTCCAGTTTTATGAGGCGGACTTTCAGGACGGGGCCCGGCCTTAATTGAATACAAATATAACTTTAGATTTATGTGCATTGCTGGGCTGGCCATCTTCGACAAATGACCTTTCTGCAGTGGCCAGTCCATTTTAAACTAATTTTAATGATTTCTTAGCATTTAATGTTAAATTTATTATAGATATTTTTTGTTTTTTTTTTGATAGTAATATTTATTTATTTCTTTGTTGATAGCTTTGCACAGTTGTGGGGCGCTTTTTGCGCTCCCAACACTCTGGCCTCGGTTCTAGATTTGTGTCATAGTCGCCTGTATATGTACTTTAATCATAAATAGCCACAACATCTGGCATTATTGTTTGGACGGCTGATGAGAAGTTGCACTCTGATATGTAAAAAAAAATCTGTTTTCTTTTTGTAAAGGGCTGCCCCCCTCTGCGTGGCACAATAAATCAGTCAATTGAAATCAGAAAACCGGAAGTTGACATTTACATGAAAGATTTTTCGTTTTTTTTGATTTTCTCAAAAACGGTCTAACGATTTTTTTCATTTCAGTACTTTTTTAGTTTTTTCTAAATATCTTGAAAATGTCTTAACCAATTTTGATGAAATTTAATATCCTAATTAAGTACCTTGGGGACCACAAAAAAGGTTAAATAAAGTTTTTAGTAAAATTATATTTTAAAGTACTTTACTCTAGAGTAAGATAGTACGTTTTTTTTAATTTTTTATTTTAAATTGTTTAAAATTCATTCATTTGATCGTCTTAATATAGCTCATTTAAACTTGCTTAAGTAAGAATGGATAGGCTTCTCTCTGTGAAATGCTAAAAATTTGGGAGGAAATTTTATAAGTAACCATAGCAACTGCGTTATTTTCTTATCCGTTACCTTTGCTGAAGACATAGAGGAATCGAGTTAAAATCAAAAATAGCGATTTATTCTCATCTAGTACTTGAGGAATAACCATTCTATATTGGATTTTTGACGTTTCGGTTTTTATTGGTAACCATTGCTGAAGACATAAAGGAATCGACTTAAAATCAAAAATAGCGATTGATTCTCATCTATTACTTGAGAAATAATAATTCTACATTAGATTTTTGACGTTTCGATTATTATTGGTAACCATTGCTGAAGACATGGAGGAATCGGCTTAAAATCAAAAATAACGATCGATTCTTGTCTAATACTAGAGGACTAACCTTATTGCATTACACTTTTGATGTTTTGACTATTAATGGCAACCTCTACTGAAAACGTGGAAGAATCGACTTAAAATCAAAAAGACTAAATTCTTTTTTGGTAAACAACTCAGTAGAGGTTGCCATTAATAGTCAAAACATCAAAAATGGAATGCAATAAGGTTATTTCTCTAGTATTAGATAAGAATCGATCGTTATTTTTGATTTTAAGCCGATTCCTCCATGTCTTCAGCAATGGTTACCAATAATAATTGAAGCGTCAAAAATCTAATGTAAAATTGTTATTCCTCGAGTATTATATGAGAATCGATGGCTATTTTTGATTTTAAGTCGATTCCTCCATGTCTACAGCAATGGTTACTAATAATAACCGAAATGTCAAAAATCCAATATGGATTGGTTATTCCTCAAGTACTAGATAAGAATCAATCGCTATTTTTAAATTGCAGTTTTCATTCTCTATGCGGCACGGATTACAATTATCCAATAAGATAAAACTTTGTTTGAATTGTAGAAAATTTAATCTTTGAATTATAGTCATCATGAAATGCAAATTGCAAGTGATATCTGATTAATAATAAAGGAATAAACATATTAATATTTCAAATGAATTTGGATAAAGTTTAGCAACGATCCGTTGCAGTTTATTTTGTTTTTGCAAATCCCAAAAACTCGCACTTTTTTTGATTGTTTCATATTTATGATCATGAAAGACCACGTTTTCGACAAAAACCATTCTATACATTTTTAAACTAGATTAAATTTTCTACAATTCAAACAAAGTTTTATCTTATTGGATAATGGTAATCCGTGCCGCATAGAGAATGAAAACTGCAATTTTTTGCAAAAAATCGCAGTTTTTCTTTCATAAAATGAAAACCACTCATCCTATAAACTTGATTCCTATCTCATTCTCTAGGAGATTTTATTGACCTAAACGTTTACTTGGACCACTTTTTCGATAAAACTCTTATATTTATAGATATTCAGCATTTTCCATGACATGAAATGATCTGTTTTTTCAAAAAATTGTAGTTTTTCTTCATAAAATGAAAACCACTCATCATGGAAACATGATTCTTATCTCATTCTCTAGAAGATTTTATTTACTTTAACGTTTACTTGGACCACTTTTTCGATAAAACTCTTATAATTATAGATATTTAGCATTTTCCATGACACGAAATGATCTGTTTTTTCAAAAAATTGTAGTTTTTCTTCATAAAATGAAAACCACTCATCATGGAAACATGATTCTTATCTCATTCTCTAGAAGATTTTATTTACTTTAACGTTTACTTGGACCACTTTTTCGATAAAACTCTTATATTTATAGATATTCAGCATTTTCCATGACATGAAATGATCTGTTTTTTCAAAAAATTGTAGTTTTTCTTCATAAAATGAAAACCACTCATCATGGAAACATGATTCTTATCTCATTCTCTAGAAGATTTTATTTACTTTAACGTTTACTTGGACCACTTTTTCGATAAAACTCTTATAATTATAGATATTTAGCATTTTCCATGACACGAAATGATCTGTTTTTTTCAAAAATTGTAGTTTTTCTTCATAAAATGAAAACCACTCATTATGGAAACATGATTCTTATCTCATTCTCTAGAAGATTCTATTTACTTTAACGTTTATTGGACCACTTTTTGATGAAACTCTTAGATTTATAGATATTCAGAATTTTCCATGACGCTTTTGAGGGTTCGGATCATATCCTCTCTGGAAAATGCTGGATATCTATAAATCTAGGAGTTTTAACAAAAAAGTAGTCCAAGTAAACGTTCAATTCAATAAATTTCCTAGAAAATGAGATAGAAATCAAGTTTCTAGGATGAGTGGTTTTCATTTTATGAAGGAAAAACTGCGATTTTTTGCAAAAAATTGCAGTTTTTCAAAATTTCAACCTCATTGCGGCACGGGTTACCATTATCCAATTATGAAACTTTGTTTGAATTGTAATCTAGTTTAAAAATGTATAGAGTGGTCTTTGTCGAAAACGTGCTCTTTCATGGTCAAAATGGGAAAAAATCGAAAAAAGTGCGAGTTTTTGGGATTTGCGGAAACAAAAAAAAATACTCCAATTTTCATCTAGCCCTTGAGCCTGAACGGTTTGTCAGAGAAAAAACTTAAATAATCAAATTTGTAGGAAATTTTATGAAGTTTTATTTTGAATAGGAAGATTATTTACGAAAAGTTTTTAGTTTTTGAGTTATAAGCAAAAAATGAGATTTTTTTACCTTTTTTGGAATTTTTGACACTGTTCTGTCACGAAATTTTGTTAGCAAAGCTCAGATTCGGATTCAGTACATCGAAAAACATAAACTGTCGAAGAAATTACCACTAACCCTAAACTTTCCGGGTAAAAACACAATTTAACTGGACTATTTGTTTTAATAAAAAAAAATTCCCACTAAATATTTTGCTTTGTGGATTGACCCCCCCCCCCCCCATGAAAATTTTCTGGCTACGCCACTGCATGATAGTATAAGGAATAAATAAGATACTGATTAGAAATCGACAAGATAGTTACTATAATCATTTTCCTCGAAAACAAAAATTGAAATAAAATTATTATTTTTAAGTGCTTTCATTTTTCAAAAATTTAAAATATTATTTATAGGCATTCAGATTTTGAGGGTATTAATTAGTATTTTTTGCGTTATGTCTAATCAAATCCCCTCCATTAATTTGACATATAGGGCGATGAGGGGATCTTCCTTAATTTTTACACTTTCAGCAGAAGAACATATAGAGCGTGTGGCGTATGATTATTAATTGAAAATACAAAAAAAAAAAAAAAAAAATGTGAAATGTGAGTCAAGATTAATCCTGGATCTCTCATCCAACCCGCTCTGAATCTGAATTTATTTGTTCTGAAGCTGAAAGTGTGAAGTTTGTGTAATGAACTTTATCTTTGTAAGAGGCGGGCCGCTCTTCGGAGGCCCAATAAACAAAATAAATCGGAATAAAATTTATTCACCGTGATACACATATTATAGTACTTAGTGAGAACTCAATTTTGAAATAAAATCGTTAAAGCCGTTTTTGATAAAATTGCACAAAGGAAAAACTTTTAAAAAAGTGTATTTCCGGTTCCTTAATTTATACTGAAATCTTGAGTTAAGTGCTTCTTCTAATTAATGCTTAGCTTATGTTTCAAGATCTACGACCAAACATGTCTGAGATAAAGACGTTTCAAATTTTTTCAAGATAGACCAAATCAACTCACCTGCCTAAATTTCAATCGGAATAAAATTGATAAGCTCACCGATTTTATAAACAAAAGGTAGCTTAGAGTAAATGCGTACTTCTTGTTGTCTGATTTCAACTAAAAGCTTGTTGGACTCCTTTTAACCCATATCTAGCCAAAGTTTCGAATTTCTTTGCTCTGCGAATTGGATACATACACACACGCACAGAACAATGGGTTTTCTGACACTCTTTGGGCTTTGATGACCACAAAACCCGCTGTTTTTCTAAATTTGATTTCCATTTATTAAGGCTATCGTTTACTTTTACCTTGAGGTGACAAAGTGAAAGTGGCTTTTGTAAAAATGGAAATATAAGTCCTCAATTTGAAAATACCCTGGGAGAACAATACATGACGGCACGCCCGGCACCGCTCGACCCTCCAGGCTGGTGGCCCTGGCGAGCAGCGTCTCGAGATGTGATTATTAGCTGTCCGTAATTATATGTTTTGAAAAAAATATTTTTTTGAATAATGAATATTGATCAAAGAAAGATGAAAAAATATCATTAAATGCTTTATAAATACTTTATTAGAGCATGCAACCATTTCTCCGAATTTCCCGATCGTGAAACCTATTTCTTTTTTAATAATACATTTCAATATTTAAATTTATCTAAAAAGTGTTCTAAATTAATTATATATAATAATTTTAAAATTAATTTATCTACTAAAATTTTAAATGACCCGCGCAGTAATAAATTAAGAATTAATCTCATTATCCCATTAAATCATATCTCATTGAAACTTATATTATAAATTAAATACATATAATATATATATATATATATATATTTTAAAATTATTTTGTCTACTAAAATTTTAAGAATTTATATTTTTCTTAAATTCAAAAAAAAAAATTTCTCGGTATGAATTATTTCCAAAAAATTAAATATATATTAATATATAAATATTTAAAATTAATAAATTTGTCTACTAAAATTTGAAATGAGACACGCCGTAAATCTAATATTCTAAGCTATATAGAGAAATATATTAATATATAGAGATATTATAGATAAATAATCGAAGACTTGAATTAATCTTCTGCTTGATGCAAATAAACATATCATCATAAATGATATCTGCATATTATATATTAGTTTGAGATATATTCGAGCTTGGTCACTGTTCTCTTCAGTAACACCACGGAAATCAATATCGTGTCACTCGAATCAGGCCCGAGCGAATCATATTTTCCTTTTCTCTAGAAGTGTTAGCGAATTTTATAGGTAGATACTCTTGGATTGATTGATTGTTTAAACATATTCTGAATTTACTGAACGACTTCAAATATTTCGAGTGCTAACAGTTTTAATCCTTTCCATCTAATCTTCTGGGAAGGAGCGATTGTTTGATGCAGTTTCTGCAGAATTTTCGTACTTTTTATTCTTATGATGTCTTATGTTCTAGTCGAATTTTCAGATTTTCTTCCTTAATATATCTGTTGCAATCTTCAAATTTCAGTAAACCCCTTCTTCTTTATTTGGTAATTTGTTCCTTAGATCAATTTTCCTGGAGTAATTGAGTACGTTTTGAATCCTTAATTTACATTTTTCGTTTATTGTTTTCACGGAAGAATTCATTCTAGATTTATTCATTCTAGATTTTCATTTCTTGTTATTTTTATTTAATATTTGGTCTATATGCTTAGCTTCGTACCCATTATTTACCGCGATTTCTTTAATAAAATAATGGGTACGAAGCAAGCCTTATAGACCAAATGTTAAATAAAAAAATAGAAAAATTAACCCTGGAATCAGTATATTCACAAAAGAATGAAAAAGAAAAAGAAAATCCTAGAATAGTTCTTCCATATTATGGACAAATTTCGGAAAAATTAAAACAAAAAATGAAAAAATTAGGATTCAAAACAGTATTCAAAACTCCAATTACTCTAGGAAAAGATTTAGGTTCAAATAAAAAAGACAAATTACCAAATATAGAAAAAGAAGGGGTTTATAGTTTGAAATGCAAAGATTGCGAAGCAATATATGTGGGAAAGACCGAAAGAAATCTGAAAATTCGACTAAATGAACACATAAGAGATTATAAAAATAAAAAGTACGAAAATTCTTTTGCAGAACATTTAAATTCAAACAATCACTCCTTCCCAGAAGGTATTAGATTAATAAAAGGAGAAAGGGACCCAAAATTGATTAGCGCAATCGAATCTTTAGAAATTTTGAAGTCATTCAATAGAAATTCAGAACTCTGTTTAAACAATCAAATTGAATTATCCAATAGTAATCTACTTAAGATGTTTGCTAACAAAAGATAAAAGGAAAAAATTCCTCCTTTCTAAGGAGAGAAAAAGAAAGGGAAACATATGGTTATATTTGAGTGTGAGCCCGGAGAGAATGTCTTTGTTAGTTGCTAGCTTTCCAGTGACGAAGGAACACCAAGTTTTCAGTATCCATATGATATTGACTCCATGAAAAACATTTATAATTGAAGAAAGACTGATGATGAAGACCAAGTCTTCGAAACTATAGTCTCAAACAAATAAATAATATATATATACAGATATATCATCTTGATATATATGTGTATATGTTTATTTGCATCAAGCAGAAGACAATCTCTTTGTTTCTCTTTGTGAATCAACAACTCTGCTACTCTCGGCAAAACAAAAACTTTTCAACTAAATAATATAGAGAATAGATATGTTTTATTTGTAAAATTTGACAATCTAACTGTCATTGAATATTAGTTGCTTTTTCTCCCACATGTTCCTTGCTGCGCCACGGGTACTGTCTGACAATGGCTTTTATATATACAGGGTGGTCCCGAATTCATGGTACAAACGTTAATGGTAGGTTAATTAGGTTAATTAATTAATTAATTAATTAGGTTAATTTTTTTTACATCTCCTGCCCTCTACCGGCAATGATACCCACCGATCACTCCATGTCTCTTTCCTTTTATTTCCCCTGTTTACGCCTCACCGCGTCACTTGCGACTATACATTCCTATACAATAACTCATTGTTACAATGTCCTGTACCTACCATTAAAGTTTGTACCATGAATTCGGGACCACCCTGTATATATATTTAATGATATAAGTGAAAGTAAAAATATGTTTAATGATGAAACTTCAATGATAAAGTTTGATGATTTTGATGTACATTTAGTCCAGAAATATAAATTTAGGTCTAAAAATCAAGGAAAAATATATTAGCGGTAGTATAGGTGAAAATAAAAAAAATTATGAATTAAATCATTTAATTTGTAATAGAATGTAGAACAATTAAACAAAAACTTAGAATTAACATAATAAGAAAACATTTATTAGATTAAATTATATAATATTATATTTGAAATAAAAGATTTTTATCCTGATCGATTAGAATAAATTAGTTTTTTAATTATTATAAGTGAAATTCCTGCTTATAAACATCCATTTTACACTTTTTTTAATCATTTTTAAATCATGTTCGATTCTCAAAATTCGTTGATTGTTGTGAGAGATTTGGCTTCTTAAATTTTCCAACTCATCTTTTGGAATCATTATTTCATTTTCGCTTAAGTTTACCGAGAAATGGGTATCTTTAACTCTGCGATGAAATTAAAAAAAAAAATTAAATTAAAAGAAAAAAAAATGTAGATTTAATTTAATTACATGGTTAGTGCAGCATTTGACTTAGTTAACTTTGATTTCATGCATTGTTGATCAATTTCTTGAGCTGTTTCATCACTAGATGAAAAATACAAGTCTTCTAGAGTGATTACTCTTAGCGTGGTCTAAAAGTATAATTTTGTTTTTTTTAGAATTAAACAAATACTACACTAAAATGTTACAATATAGAAACCCATAATTGATCTATTTAAGTGCTAATTAATCATCATAATCAATAGTTATTACCACTAGGCTCCCTCCTTCTATATCATCGGCTATTATGGAATTATCAAATGAGAGAGGAGGAGCTTTACTGCCACAATATTGATCTTGTCCTAAAAATAAATTTCAATAATTACATTTTTTAGTGAAAAGGTGTAAAAAAGAATTCATTTCAGGGGGGAGGGGAGAGGGTCAAAATCATAATATTCAATGTACTCATCTACTTCTTCTACCACTGCTGAAGCCATGAAGATAAAAGTATTGGCGAATGAAGTTCTAGGGCACTTTTTCAATTTAATCGCGAAAGAGTATGGTAGTAGGTGTATCGCGTGCTGACGGCAAAGCAGGCTTTATAGATTTTTTCATCGAAGCGTATGTCTTGATAATAATAACAAGTAAATAGAAAAAGCTTGGAAAAACTTCTTCAATAGACCACCGAATAAAAAGCCTATTTTCCTTGCTGCAGATATCTCCACAGAGGAAATGTGTTGATTTCAAGATAAGTAAGAAATAGGACTGAGACGGCCAATATGGACAGATTGTCACACATCTTCAGGGTATTCGAACCAAAGGGAATGTCTGGGTAATCTAGAAATTAGACAACATTCAGTCTTGTTTTTATTTGAGCTAATTAAATTTTGAGAGCCCCATTTTTCTAATTTGTTTAGGTCGAGAGTGATTGAGGAGGCAACAAACATTGTTTTGATTATCGAGAGTGAGCGAGTGCCGTCTGTAGCACTTTGCATATGTCCTCTCTTCGGATTCTCTCAAACGATTTTTCCAAGTCTATTATAAAGCATAAGTAGTATTTCTATGTTTTTGTTAATAATTTTTTCACTTATTTATCTTATTATATACTTATTTATCTAATCTATTATAATTTATCTAAAAGTGAATATGAGGTCCAAAACTCAATGTTCTCTAATTTCTAGACACCAAAATAAAAATATCTCTGACATCATCTAACACTCATCTGTGATAAGCTGTTACATAATGGATATCTCACTAGCATCTGATCTACCTTGGAATGAACAGATTGAACACATTTCATAGGCGAAAAATACGGCAAAGAAACTATTTCTATTTCTTATTCAGGTCCAGGCGATTTTTCTCAAATATCTATAGTTCGGATCTCTGGAGAGGGGCCACCAATCATTTCTCTTGCAACTCTGGTTGCAATTCAGAAACGAGATATCAGACTAATAGACGATGTTACCACTTCCCTCGACTGTACTTAAAGTATTCCATTTGTTCATGTTTTTTTTTTTTTTTTTTTGCGCAAATATAGTAGAAGAAAATGGGGGAATAGACAAGGAAATAAATGGGATAATGAGACGAGTCGGAAATATGAGGACTTTTTTGGGGAAAAAGAGAGGTGCCGAGGGAGATAAAGACGGAAGTTGAGAAGAGAGTGGTCAGGCCAACAATTATAATCAATTCTTCATTCGCCAATACGTTTGTCCCCATGACTACAAGGAACTGGAACTTTCTCCAGGCTCCCGTCACTTAAAACCTTCAAAACTTGGGTGAACAGTGCACACCTACGTCTCCACTCTATATACCATATACCGGGCGAGTTTTTTTATCTTGAGACAGTCTTATAACTCAAAAACAGTGCATTATATGGAAGAAAGTTTAAAATAAAAGTTTGTTTATATCAAGGGGGAAACTAGTCTACGCTATTGTTTGTCGACTTAGAACAAGCTTTCAAGGGTATTTCAAGAGCAAGTTATGTTTTTTAAATGGAACCCTATATTTTTAATTACGTCTACTTAAAAAACTGAACAACTTCTCATGAGAACTATTTTTTTATACAACATCAAGTAAACAAAATACATGAATCAATTAGATCTCAAAAAATCTTAATAATGATCTTTAACAATTATTTAATTTAATTAACAAATAAAAATAATTTAATAATTAATTATTAAATAAATAATTATTAAATAGAAAAGTCACAACAATGAAAATAAGTGTTTATAATGATATTAAAACTTCGTTATACTCAGATTTAAGAGATTATTTTCTACTTAATAGAACTATTTAAAATTCTTGAGTTTAAAAAAGTTTATTCCTCGTGTCAATCCAGTAGATAGTTATATTGTATTACTATAATAAAAATGGAACATTTTTTGTTGAAGACAGAATTAAAATGGTCTTAATTTATGAGGTGAATGTGGAAGAAGTGTTTTGGTTACCATTGAAATGGATGCCGAGCGTTTTCCTGATAGGAAAACACCCTCACAAGTTTCATTTTATAGTGTTCTAAATCTGGTTATAAAAAAAAACAAAAAAAGAAAAAAACAGGAAATGTAAAAGGTATGAAGAAACGGAAACAGGCCAAAATAATGAAATTGGAAATGGAATTCATCTAGAAGACTTGCGATACACTCTGGAATGTCACAGAAATGTGTCCAAAAATTATTAAATTATTAATTATTATTAAATTATTTATTTAATAATTAATTATTTAATTATTATTAGCTTTATTCGTTTTGGATGCCTTTGGCGCCCTTATGTCAGCCTCAAGTCACTAACCCATATTCGTATAGAAAAACGAAGGGGGAGAATAGGGAAACGAATAGGGCTGGGGCACACCAAGTCGGTTGGTATTCCTAAACGAATATGGGTTAGTGACTTGAGGCTGACATAAGGGCGCCCAAGGCATCCAAAACGAATAAAGCTATTATTTGATAATTAAGTTAAATAATTGTTAAAGATCATTATTTAGATTTTTTTTTGAGATCTAATTGATTCATATATTTTGTTTGTTTGATGTCGTATTAAAAATAGTAATAAAACTTGAGTAAGATACGAGGTAGATACAAAAATTGAGTTTTGAATTCGATAATACTAAATAACATCAGGAGTCTAAGAAATCTGATTATATATTGGAAAAATAGTTTTACGAATTTAAAAAATTTTAACTGTAGGTGAGGGAGAAGAGGAGAAGTCTTAGAACAACTTCTCCTCTTCCCCTACTTTCCCCTCACTACATACAGTTAAAATTTTTTTTTAAAAATTCTTACTTGTAAAACTATTTTTCCAATATATAATCAGTTTTCTTAGACTCCTGATGATGGGCTAACCCCCGAAATATATCGAATTCAAAACTCAATTTTGTTTTATTTCTTTTTTGTGAAACCTACCTCGTATCTTACTCAAGTTTTATTATTATATTACAATGTTTCACCTAGAACCAACACCGAACTCCTTAAAAGTTATTAAAAAATAGTTCCTATGAAAGTTGTTCAGTTTTTTTTTGTAGATTAAGTAGACGTAATTAAAAATTAAGGGTTCTATTTAAAAAATATAACTTGACCTTGAAATACTCCTTGAAAGCTTGTTCTACGTCGACAAAAAAGTGTGTAGTTTAGTTTCCCCCTCGATATAAACAAACTTTTATTTGAAACTTTTTTCCATAAAATGCACTGTCTTTGAGTTATAAGACTGTCTCAAGATAAAAAACTCACCCGGTATATATATTAGCTGCACGGCCCGCCTTCGGTGGGCCTCTTGCTAGCCAAGCGGCTTCGCCCCCTGGACTACCCCTCACTTGAACACTCCCTCTCGTCCATCTCCAACCACTCGCCATCCCACCGGGTCACTCCCCAACCCCGGAACTTCTCCCTCGCCTCAGATCACCCTCCATCCCAGTAAACTTACACCCTAGACTCACCATCCCTGGACTCTGCACCCGCTGAACCGTTACATTTCCCCTGGACACCAACCTCCTGACCCTCTACCCCTCTAGAACCCCAGCTTAATAAAGTTAGTGTGTATAGAGAGAGAGCTGTATGACTCAGTGTTCACATATCTCCTGAAGATGGGTAAGTTATATATATCGAGATAAAACTAAATTTATATGTTTTATTTGAGAAATTCATCTTGTATAATTTGAATTACTTGACTATTATTAAATAACTACAAATTTAACCCGAAAATATTTTCCCCCGCTTAAGTCTCAAAAAGTGGATATCATGTAAAAATGAATAATAATCAAAGTTTTAAAAGAGTTTAGTAAAAAATAACGAAATTCGTTGAAATAATTAAACAAGTTAAATTTTAGACAAATTAACTTTTTAGTTTTAATTTTTTTCTTAAAGTTAAATTTGTTTATTACCTTGGACTAAAATGTTTTGGGAGACTTGCATATTTAAGTTTGGATGATCATGAATTTGTTCATTATCGACGCCCATCTTATTATCATCTAGATTTTCATCAATTTCAATCACTTTCGGAACTTCCATTAAATCAAATTCATCATCTTCACCGATCGACGAAAAATCCAATTCGTTTTTTTCATTCTCCATCTAAAATAAAAACAATTCGTTTTATTTAGTACATAAAATAATTAAATTTACTTATATTTACTGTTTAATTGTTAAATAATTTATTGCCTAGTATAATGATATGACAATTATAGTATAAAAAAATTGGAGAAGGAACAAAAAGAAATATCCCAAAATCAGCAACTTTTTAAATGCCATGAAGAGAAACATTAGGCGAATAAATTCACTATAAGAAAATATTAAATCGATTTAATATTAATAGATAAATATATATATATTTTTTTAATTTAAAAAATAGAACATCTTTGCATTGTATACTATATTTAACATGATTTTAATATTTAATGGGAATAAAATTTTCCTTCAGAAGAGCACAGGGATCCAGGGATTAATTCCATTTTATAAATATCCCCGATCCACGGCAAATATTTATTATCTAGACAGAAAATGGAGACATGCCTTTCAAAACTATATTTGAAAAATAATTCTTGATCTTAAGCACAAGACAAATTTAATTTAATTCTTCTTATGAACAGAGAACAGGGCCGTGCCAAGGATTGGGCCGTCTTGGTCCAACCATCTAATATTAGTTAAACAAGAAAACGAAAATTAGAAAATTAATTTTCATAAATATGCAAAACTTTAAATAATTTCATTTTTTTATTTTATTTCATCATTAATAATTAATAATAGATAACAGTAATAACATAAATGAAGAACATATGAATATGAATACCTAGTTAGTATACTTATTGTAATATCAAATTTTTACTATTAAAATGAAACAAAAATATAATCACTAATATATACGTCGAACCTTACCTTGGAAAGTTCCAAATCGTAAAGTAAATAACAAAAAAAGAATTCTTTCTTAACTTTAAAATATTTATTTATGCGAATAAAACTTAAGACTCGTTCGGATCCTGCTCAGACAGTTTGAAATAATGAAATGATCGTTATTTCTTTTGTATTGGCCATAGAGTATATAGAGAGGAAAGCTTGCGTATTTGGAAAAAGCACTCTCTAGCGGGTCATGCTCAAACTCTTAGTCCTTAAGAGCCATTCATAGAGCATATTGTCACATGACATTCAGTCTGACATTTTGTTTTTGTCATAGATAAAAGATTCTACAGGCTTTGTTTTTATCAAACGTTCATTTAGAAAATTTTCCAACGTACACATTTATCGATTAAAATATCATTAAATATGGCTAGTTCTCGACGTCAATGTTGTGTGAAAGGTTGCTTTCGCGACACAAAATCAGATAAAGAACATACTTTTTTTCGACGCCCTAAAAACAATGAAATGTAAGTAACCTATTTAAAATTAACTAATAATTTATTTCTTTGATTTTTATGTGTTAATTCTTGAATAATTTAATTATAGAGCTAAACGCTGGTGTCAATTTGCTGATATCAATGAAAATAATAAATATTTCTTTATATGTTCTGACAATTTTTAATCAAAAACAATTTATAAAAAATATCCACGACGTCTGAAACGAGATTCTCCAGAATGAAGTGATTTCGTATCCACATTAAAGCCGTCCGTCCACAGGTCTCCAAACACCGGCTCTTGATTAGATTTTGTGCCAGAAGCCGACAACATATATATACATATTTTTATTAAAATAAAGAATAGCCTATATTTTATAGGTAAATAGATATATCTTATTTTAATTTAATAAAAAAAAAGATCATTTCAATTAGAAAATAAAGTAAAAATATTGTTTATTTTTTTAAGTGTCTAGGTGATTCTTTGAAGGTTTTCCTCAAATAACTAATGTTGGCGAATGCGAATCACAAAAATTCCATTGAAAAGATTGTATTTATTTGTTAAAATATTTGTAATGTCATTTTTTGGTCTAAATAAAAAAATAGTAAATTTTAAATTATTTTCAAGTATTTATTTTATATATGAATTTCCTCCTAGTCCCTCAAAGTCCCTGAATCTTAATTAAATTATTTTCAAAAAAGAAACTCAAAAAAGATACTTAAATCTTTACATTAATTATTTGCCAAAGTTTTTTTTTTATAAAAGTACGATTTTATTATATATATATTTTAAAGATTTGTATTTATTTTAATTACAAAACAATTAATAATTTTTTTCTTTAATATACAGGGTGATTCACGGTCGATGGGACGTTATCCGTTTTATGTAAAACGGAAAGTCGGATTTTTCTGAAAATTTAGGACCTTACATTTTCTTGGTGGAACACGAGCCATCGACCGTTGGGGTCTAAAAATTAGTGATTCTAGTTTTTGAAAATTTTTAATAATTTTTATAATATTATTGGCTTAATAGATATTTCTTATATTACTGATGAAAAGCTGAAATTAAGGGCTGCTATAATAAATTAAAAAAAAATGTCTTCTCTGGACTCATAAAGAAAGTTAAAGATACTCAAAAACAAGAGAACGTTAAAATTTGATTTAAAATATTAAAAGAATTCGAATAGAAAAATAAAAAAGATCCAGAAAGGATTAAATTCAAGTTTATAGTAAAAAGGGGACATATGAATATGAATAGTTAGTAAATTTATTGTAATATTTATTTATTCTGCTGGGTCCATATCAAATTTTTACTATTAAAAAGAAACAAAAATATAATCACTAACATATACGTCGAACATACCTTTAATAAATTCCAGTAGTAGATAAAAATAATTAAAAAAAAGGATTATGAACTTTAAAATATATATTTAATATTAAACTAGAACCAAGAAAACCTAGAAGGAGTTAAGGAATTCCGCTACCTAGGAAGTAAAATAACATGGGATGGGAGGAGCAAAAACGAAATTAAATCAAGAATTGCCCAAGCAAAAATGGGGTTTAATTCAAAACAAAAACTACTATGGCTCCTCCTCAATCAGCTTAGCAAACAGGAAGTTGCTATTGAAGACATATGTATGGAGCATAGCCATGTACGGGTGTGAAACCTGGACAATTGGAAAAGCGGAGAGAAAGAGATTGGAGGCTTTCGAAATGTGGTGCTACAGAAGAATGATGAATATCAAATGGATGGATAAAATTACAAATGAAGAAGTTCTTGGAAGAATCGGAGAAAGAAGAACCTTGTGGAAGAGTCTGAAGAAGAGAAGAGGTCAGATGATGGGGCACACACTGAGACATGGGGGACTGCTTAGGGATATATTGGAGGGGGAGGTGGGAAAGAAAAGGGGAAGGGGAAGACCCAGATTAGAATATTTCAACCAAATAATTGGGGATATGGGATGCCAGACATTTAGAGAGGTTAAACAGCTGGCGGGGGACAGAGTCGAGTGGAGACGGATTGTTGCATCAAACCAGTCTTAGGACTGTATACTCAATGATGATGATTAAACAAACTTTAGAGACACTAATTCTAGCACGCGTCCTGGTCTGCTTCAAATGATGAAATGATCGTTATTTCTTTTCTTAGTATGTATTAGCTAAAACAAATCATAGTTAATTTCACTCTTGTCTATACTAAGTATTTTTTATATCAGATATATTAAATTGTTGTATTAAATAAAAATAATTTATTTATCGATATTTGTCAATTTTAAATTAAAATATAATATTACAAAAATCTTTGAAAAAATTATCCTAGTATGTATTTATTTATCAAATTATATAATAAAAATTCAAAAAACAAAAAAATTCGAAAATTTCACTTTTATATTAATAATTCGGCCGCGTAAATTTTTAAAATAGAAAGAATTAAATAATGTTTTTAAAGACAATTATTTTTTCGTCAATATTTAAATTACATGATTAAGAAAATATTAATGTAGTCAAAATATGAATTAAAAAAAATCCACTCATTGGGGGCCGCCGAAAGTATGTAGGGGCGCCGCGAAAATATTAAAATTTTTAAAGTTTTTATATCTTTAGGTACAAATAAATAATAATCAATAAAAAAAAAACATGTTACTAGTTTTTATAAGTAATTAATTTGGGGCACTCCACGCGAAATCGGACGATTTGAAAAATTTCCTTTATTTTTTGACATTTTTTTAGTATCCATCAAAAAACTCTTCCTGGGATATTTTAAAATTTTTTTGTTCACCGGTTGAAAAGATATCGAATTTCGGTTTTTAGCTCATTACTTCTTCAAAATTGGTCCAAATTCAATTTTTTTTGGAACGAAGTTCCTTATGGGACGCCTCGGAGGGGTACCCTAGCCGGTGAAAAACGTCCGTAACGTTAAAAAAAAGCGTGCCAATGCTCATGCGCGCGCATCCACTCAGGTCGCCGCTCTGGAGGCGGGGCCTCTGGCTTGTGCTGTGAATTTACCGAATTTTAATTGTATCGTCCATTATAAAAGAGGTAATGTTCGATCAGGTGGAGTTGCGATTTACCAATCGAATGACGACACTGTTAATATTGTTTCACCAAATATGGACATAATAATGAGAAATGCTAATGACTTTGATTTTAGACATTCACCTGTTGGAGATATTTGTTCTGCTATTTGCAAGATGGAAAACGGCGTTGAAATCGTAATGGTAGTCGTTTACATTGAACAGAAACAGAAGTTAATAGACATACAAGGATTCATACATCGATCACTGTTGGAGTATTCTGCAGCATCTACAGCATTACTTGAAGAGTATGGTACCAATTATGACCAACTTCCACTAATTTTGGCAGGTGACTTCAATATTAACTTCAAAAATAAGCAATCAGAGTCATTTAAAACTTTTCTGAAAAATACATTTGATTTAAATATGAACAATAATGAAGATGAATCCACTACGAGAGACAATACTACTATCGATGCTGTTTTCTCGAGATATTTGGCAAAAATCGAATCACAAATATATATATCTTATTTTAGTTACCATAAAGCTATAGTTTCTATGATAGAACATAATTAGGCTTAATTATTATTATTCATATAAATACCTGTTTCTTTTTGTATATTATTATTATTATATATTATATATTTTTATAAATCATTGTAAATAAAATAAAGGTGTTAAGATAATTTTATAAAGTAGTTTCTTTGCTTTTTATCGATAAAAAAATCATAATAAAAAATGTATACCCGAATAATTATTTTTCTTTATACCTAGAATAGAACTTAAAATTAATATTTTTATAATAAGGAACTTCGTTCCTATCCGGTGTCCTACGACACAGATCTATTTTTTTTTTTTTTGAAATTTTTGTTTTTTTACATACTTAACTTTGAGAATAAAAATACAAAAAATTATTTAATGTGTTTTTATATGCGATTTTTGAGCTTGAGAATTTCAATCTTGTTTTTGAAACTGTATGTATACTCTTCGATTTTTTTGATAATTTTTTATTTTAAGCTTCTATTCATTCTACAAATTTTAAGACTGGGTTGATAGTGGTTCTATGATAATTACGATTTTTTTTCGATTTTCGATTTTTGATTTTGATTTTCTTTCAACAAACTAAAATACTATTTATAAAAATAATAAAATAAAAAATAAAATAAATACTATTTATTTTAAACACCTGTTGACGATAAAAATCAATTCAGTCTCTAACATCTCATTATTTCAAGAGCACATCATGCACGTTGAAGATATCCAAAATACATATTTAGATCACCATCTGATCCTGGTGGGAGACTACAACTTGCCCGAAATCATCTGGAATTATTCCTCTCCTGGTGCATCTCATCGTTTTAGTGAAAATTCAACCTCTTCTCTACAATCTTGCGCAGCTACTTTAATAGACAGTTTTAGCTCCTTGGATCTCCATCAGTTCAATTTGTTCACCAATAGCAAGGGTAACACCCTTGATTTATGCTTCTCTAACACTAAAGCTGCAGTCAGCCTCAGTAATGACATATTGTCCAAAATGGACGAGTTTCATCCCGTTTTGAATATATCTGTTCCATTCACTGACAATACTGGCCGCGAATCTCCAATATTTAGACCTCTAAGATCTGAGTGGGATAGATATAATTTTAAAAAATGCAACCTCGAAATGTTCAATCAACGACTAAATGAAATTAACTGGCAAGATATCCTGTGTAATTTAAGTTTATTTTCCGCGGTAGAGAAATTTTATAATATTATTAACGCAATCATAGAGGATACTGTACCTAAAAAACATTGTAATAGCACAGGTTATCCGTTATGGTTTTCTAAAAAACTTATCTCACTCTTAATTAGCAAAAAGTTAGCTCATAAATATTATAAAAACAATCAAAGTGAATCAAGTTACGATAAATTTAAAAATTTGAGATCTTCGTGTAAAACCGAAGCGTCAACATGTTATTCAAGATACATTTCAAATATTGAATCTAACTTATCTAGCAATATAAAAGTTTTCTGGGATTTTATAAATAATAAGCGAAATACTAATGGCTATCCATCTAATATGTTTTTAGATGATATTAACGGCTATGATAATGTACAAATGTCCAACCTTTTTGCTGAATTCTTTAAAGAAGTCTACGGCTTGGCCACAGCAAATACAGTGTTTAATCCTGATACTATTACTAAAAACTGCGCTAATGTTCTCGACATCGGCGCCCAAAATAGGAATATTTCAATTTCTGAGGAGGAAATCATCTCCGTGATTAGGGACTTGAAACCATCTCTCTCTATAGGAGCGGATGGGGTCCCAGCCTTCCTGGTCAAGCGCTGCTCTTCCTCACTTATTGAGCCTCTGCATATTTTATTCAACCTTTCACTTATAGAAAGTTCTCTCCCAGAATTATGGAAAAAGACTTCCATCACTCCAATTTATAAGAACGGATCTCGTAACAATATACGAAATTACAGACCAATAGCTATTATAAGCGCTATCCCGAAACTCTTGGATAGGATTATGTACAATAAGATTCTTCTACTTTGCTCAGAAGCTATCTCAAGTAAACAGCACGGATTTGTGCCTTCTCGTTCAACTGTTACAAATCATACTCTGTTTATAAACAAAATCTTTTCCAGCTTCAGTAAAAATAAGCAGCTTGATGCTATTTACCTAGATTTTAAAAAGGCCTTTGACCTCATCAACCATAAAATTTTGTTATTAAAGCTAAGACATTATAATTTGCCTATTAATATTATTCTCTGGATTGAAAATTATCTCTCTAACAGATTTTCCTGTGTTCGGATTAATGGTGCTGAATCCCGAGAATACCTAGCACCTTCTGGGTCCCTCAGGGTAGTCATCTCGGCCCTTTTACTATTTTCTTATTTAAGACTTGTTAATGACTTGGATCTTGTAAATCTTTATAGCAATATGCTTTTATTTGCTGATGATATTAAATTGTTCTTTGAAATCAGTGATGTTCAAGATTGCACAAAAGTACAAAATGATTTGAATAAACTAATTGACTGGTGCAAGGAAAACTTATTCTTTTCTCACTTGTACATAATAGTTTTTAAGGAATTTTGGTGTTGATACTTGGTGAAACATTTTTTAAAATTATTGGATAAAAAAATACTTGGTAGGTTTCACATTAAGATATAAAAAATAAAACGAATTTATTTTTGGAGAATCTTTAATCTCGATATATATACAGTGGTGCCTCACACAATGAATAAGATGACATAAAAAAAGATAAATTTTTTGTTATTATTTTTATTTAGATACATACATCTAAAAATCATAATTTTTAATTTTAAGACAGACTAAGTAGAGTCTACCGAATCTTGCACATCTTCATCCATTTTCTGCTTTTGGGCCGATGGTTTCATGAAAAACCTGTCCAAAGTCGTTTGTTTTTCTCTTTTCTTCAACATCTGCCAGAAATAACGGACAAGAGTATCGGAGTAAAGATCGTTGATCCTGTTTGCTTCAGCTGAATCCGGATAGTGGGCATTGGTAAACTCCTGAACTGCTTTCCATTTGACCAGGATGTTCTTGATGTCAGCAGTTGGGATTGGTTGATTGTTTGATTGTTGATCCTCGTTATCAGATGACGCTTCCCTTTGAGCATTGTCCTGTTGCAGGACCAGAAGTGCTTGGAGCTCTTCAGTTGTCAGCTCTTCTTCGTGTTCCTCAATAAGCTCCTCTACATCCTCTTCCTCTACCTCTAATTCCAGCCTTTGGGCCATCTTCTGTATAAATCGTATTGCCATAAGGATATCAAATTTCTTCTTCCAAAACTTTCGGACAGTCATATTGTCTCCACCAAACTCGCATTCTTCAAACACCTTATTAAAGAGGGCTCTAGTGTAGAGTTTTTTAAAGTTCGCAATAACTTGCTGATCCATTGGCTAAGAATGGATGTGGTGTTTGGTGGCGAATACTGCACCCTGATAAATGAATAATTTTCCTGCAATATTTCCTCTAGGTCTTTTGGGTGAGAAGGGGCATTGTCAAGTATCAGAAGGGCTTTGAGCGGCAGTTCTTTTTACAATACATCGGCAGAGATCGTGGAAGCTCGGGCGACTTCGTTGTGTGAAGCGAAGTTCGTTGTATGAATCATGAAATGAACGAATAGGAAGTTCGCTGTGTGCAGCGTTCGCTGTGCGAGGCGTTCTTTATGCGAGGCACCACTGTATTTCGAGTGACTAACCCATCTTCAGGAGAAACAGAAAGTAACTGACCTGGATAAGTCGAAATTGAATACAAGTCAATGGTAAAATTTATTTTTAAGATAACAAAAGGGTAAATATTTAAAATTAGTGGAGGGAGAAAGGTAGGAAGTCTATTTTGTTTAATTTTGAATGGCCTTCTGAGAAATGAGGATTTCGAATTTGAATACAAGTCAATGGTAAAATTTATTTTTAAGATAACAAAAGGGTAAATATTTAAAATTAGTGGAGGGAGAAAGGTAGGAAGTCTATTTTGTTTAATTTTGAATGGCCTTCTGAGAAATGAGGATTTACACACAAAACAAATTTGCAAATATTTAAAGAATGTAATCAATGATTGTACTTTTCTTAACTTCTAATTGATTATTTAGTATATTCGTTTTATTTGAGAGAGCTAATTTTATTTCCGTTGACTCTAAAAAATCTAAACGTAAGCCCTTTCTTTCGAAATGTAACGGAACGAGGTGGCTAATAGAAGAGGTGTGTTTATTCAAATGTAGATGATTGGCGAAGGTAGAAGTAGATTCCATATTAATATCATCTGATCTGCTAAGACTATTAAAGGCTCTTTCATGTTCCGAGTAGCGAGTTCTAAAAGAGCGTCCGGTTTGTCCTATGTAGATTGCAAGTCAATTTATATACATCTGATTTATCTAATTTGTCAATTTTGTCTAATTTATTATTAATTAGCTGTGAACCTAAAGTGTTTTTATTATATAAAGCAGGAGTTATACCAGGTGTTCTAAGAGTTGAAGCTATAAGGTTTGTAACGTGGTTCGAAATGAAGGGGAGTCTTAAATATTTTATCAGTTCCGGAATTTAGTGAGTGTGTGTGAGAGATACTTATTTTTCGATTAATTTTTTTGTAAATTTTTTAATTATCAGTGTGTTGTAGCCATTATTCACAACTATATTATAAATGATATTTAGTTCATTGTTAAATCTGAAGTGTCCATTGGTATCGAAATAAGTCTGTAGATCATCGAATAAAAAGCGGCAAATTTAGTGTTAGTGGGGTGGTTAGGCGAAAATGGTTTTGGAAAGAGCTTAATTGCCTAAGAGTACCTGACCATGTGACAAAAATATCATCAACGTATCTACGCCAAAATACAATTTGTTTAGCAAAGGAATTATTCCGGACCAAGAATTGTTTTTTCTAAATTAGACATGTAAATTTCAGCAAATTTGTTTTGTGTGTAAATCCTCATTTCTCAGGCCATTCAAATTTTTTTTTTTTTTTTTTTTTTTTTAAAGATACTGATACAAGAAGAAGTTGCACCAAGAAGGTACAACCTCTGTAGTCCGTGGTGGACCCTTGTAACGTGAAGATAATGGGAGATTTAGTGAAGTCGAAGGTATCTGTGGATGCTGGTCTTGAAAGATTGAAGGTCATAAGTTGCTGGAAAGACGGTCGGGGGAAGAGAGTTCCAGTCTCTAGATGTCATGGGGATAAATGAATTGGCGAATGCGTTTGTTCGATTAGTATCCAGTTTAAGCGCGTAGGGGTGTTGAGTTTTAGAAAATCGTGTATTTCGCGCAAATGAAGCCCTTGGTGGGATTATCGATTTAATTTCGTCAGAACAAAAGCCATGGTAGTATCTATAAAAAAGGGAAAGGGCGGAGACAGATCTACGATGGGCTAGGGAGTCGAGAGTGTCAGTTAATGTAGGATCGCCTATCAGTCTGATAGCTCGTCTCTGAATTGCGTCCAGGGTTTCAAGAGAATACTTGGGGGCCCCTCTCCACAAATGCGAGCAATATTCAAGACAGGGGCGAATTTGAGCCTTGTATAATATAAGGAGTTGAGTGGGGGTGAAAAATCGTTTGGTTCGGAAAAAGAAAGCCAAAAATTAAACAAAATAGACTTCCTACCTTTCTCCCTCCACTACTTTTAAATATTTACCCTTTTGTTATCTTAAAAATAAATTTTAGCATTGACTTGTATTCAAATTCGAAATCCTCATTTCTCAGAAGGCCATTCAAAATTAAACAAAACAGACTTCCTACCTTTCTCCCTCCACTAATTTTAAATATTTACCCTTTTGTTATCTTAAAAATAAATTTTACCATTGACTTGTATTCAATTTCGACTTATCCAGGTCAGTTACTTTATGTTTCTCCTAAAGATGGGCTAGTCACCCGAAATATATATATCGAGATTAAAGATTCTCCAAAAATAAATTCGTTTTATTTTTTTATATCTTAATGTGAAACCTATCAAGTATTTTTTATCCAATAACTTGTACATAAGCTTGGTTAAATCTGTATTGATGTATGCATCAACCATTTGGAGACCTAATTTGAAAATGAATATAGCAAGGCTTGAGAGAGTTCAGCATAAGGCGTTGAGGCATCTTGCGTATCTATCTGGCAACCCTATGTCTAGATTCGACCACGATTATACAGCAATTAGTGAAACCTTTAGTCTACCAACAATTCTATCATCCATGGTTGCTTCTGACAATGTATTAACTTACAAAATTATATCGAACAGAATCCATTGTCCAGAACTAAAGTCTCTTTTTACTTTAAATAATCCCACATATGTACTTAGACACAACCAGCCTTTCTACCCTAAAGTACCAATCACGCGTCACGCTGAGAATAATCCAATTTATAGACTCTGTGTTTGCTATAACGCTCTTTCCTCAAGAATTAGTGTAATAGATTTGGCTTCTCATCCTAATAGAGTGACTAAAGAAATTAAAGAAAATACGCTATGTTATGATTAAGCTTTAAAGTTCAAAGTTCATTTGTTTGTTATTTAAAGAATTTATCTTCACTTAACATATTACCTATTGTATCTCTCTGTCTTTCTACATTATATGTATAATATTATGTTTAAATGTAACCAATTTGTAATCTTGCCGTCGATAATAAAAAAAAAATCAAAATAACAAAAAAAAGGGAGCTCAATACCAAAAAGTGGTTTAATAATGGTTAATATAGTGAATAAAATATTTTCGAAATTTTCAAAAATCGAAAAAAATAGAATTATCATAAGACCACTATCAAGCCGATCTTAAAATTTGTAGAATGAATAGAAGTTTAAAATAAAAATTATCAAAAAAAAATCGAAGAGTAGGTAGGTACATACCTACATTTTCAAAAACAAGATTAAAATTTTCAAGGTCAAAAATCGCATATAAAAAAACACTTTAAATAATTGTTTGGTATTTTTTTATAAAAAGTATGTAAAAAAACAAAAACTTGAAAAAAAAAATATAAATTTAGACCATTTTTGAAGAAGTTATAAGCGAAAAACCGAAATTCGATCTTTCAAGCCGGTGATCAAAAAATTTCAAAATTTACCAGGAAGAGTTTTTTGATGGGTTCTAAAAAATGTCAAAAAATGAAAGAAATCAAAAATTAAAATTTTTCAAAACCGTCCGATTTATTAATTTACAACCCCTTTCTTTAATTCAATCGGATCAAAAATTTGACACAACTATTAACTCATGACACTTGATAAATACACTAATTTTTAAAAAAATCGTAGCAGTCGTTTTTGAGAAAATAAAAAAATAAGCTGACGTGTTCTGATGTGGCCATCCACTTGACTTTACCATACAACCTGGCCTCTAAAATTATTTATAATCATTTAGGGGGTTAGTTTTTGCATTTTTATACTTCTGGGGGTCCACTGATTATGTATACACAATTTGTTTGAGTTTGCTCAAACGGCCTAGATTTTTTATTTTTAACCCCCCTTCCACTCCCCCTTAATTTTGGGTCGATATGCACCAAAATCTAATCAGCTCTTTATCTCAATGGACCAAAACTATGTGTGAAATTTGGTTTCGATATTCACACTAGTTTTTGAGCTAGCTCGTCCACAAAAATTTGGTAACGCACAGACTAACAGATAGACTAACAGACATTTTGACAAAACAATTATTATCTCAAAAAATATAATTTTTTCGATGTTTACTTATTAGAGCTTTTTGTAGAGCAAAATGCCATGGTTTCGCTCAATTTTTTTAATCAAAATAGTTTTAGCCGTTTTTGAGATATTTCGAAAAAAAGAAGGAAAAAAACACTTTTTTAATGCACGATTACAATACTTGACCATACCCTATATGGTAAAGTAAAAAACGAAATAAAGGAAGGGGGTGTAAATTAGTAGTGTCGCGATGACTTCAAATAAATGAAAATGTGAAAGTCTTGTGGTGAACCCACCAGTTGATTAATTTTTTTAATTGACTAGGTATCTCAGAAGCTGATATAAAGGGATTTCATAAAATGATGCTGCACCATAAAACGATCATCCCGAGCTGTAGTGCACCTTTTGCGGCCTTCTCGTATAGGAATTGGTTTCCCGAAACCGTCTGGCTGCATCTCTCACAGTAGTTCGAGGCTCACGAAGCACCCCGGCGGTTTTGGAGGAGTGGAATAACATACCACAAGCCTATATTAAAAACATTATCGATATGCAAAGATCCCGGGTTCGAGCCCCGGCTGATCCTTTTGTCTGTAATAAAAATAATCTTTTCTTCGTTCCCTAAATTTGAATTTGTTATTGATTGTCTTTACACGGCCTCGTTGTGTTCGCGCCCCGGGTGAAGAGAAAATTATTTTCGATCTTTGGGGTCTGCGATCGATTGGGAGGCGCTGGAATAATTAATTGTTTAATTAATAAATCAAGGCCTACGCTGCGAAAAATGAACGAGGAGAGGATTAAAAAAGAAATTCCATAATTCATATAGACAAAAGGTATTAGTTTGGGTTCGGGGATCAGTAGCTTAGTGGATATAGGAGGTAAACCTCTTATGACAAAGCATTGCAGTACATATGCAAAGATCCCGGGTTCGATCCTTTTGTCTGTAAAAAAAATAATCTTTTCTTCGTTCCCTAAATTTGATTTTCATTTTCTCAAGTTTGAGTTGTTTGCCATAAAAAAATTTAGTCTTTTTGATTTTAAGTCGATTCTTCCACGTTTTCAGTAGAGGTTGCCATTAATGGTCAAAACATCAAAAATGGAATGCAATAAGGTTATTCCTCTAGTATTAGATAAGAATCGATCGTTATTTTTGATTTTATGTCGATTCCTCCATGTCTTCAGCAATGGTTACCAATAATAATCGAAACGTCAAAAACCTAATGTAGAATTGTTATTCTTCAAGTATTAGATGAGAATCGATGGCTATTTTTGATTTTAAGTCGATTCCCCCATGTCTTCAGCAATGGTTACCAATAAAAACCGAAATGTCAAAAATCCAATATAGAATGGTTATTCCTCAAGTATTAGATGAGAATCAATCGCTATTTTTGGTTTAAAGTCGATTTCTCTATGTCTTCAGCAATGGTTACCAATAAAAACCGAAACGCCAAAAATCCAATATAGAATGGTTATTCCTCAAGTATTAGATGAAAATCGATGGCTATTTTTGATTTTAAGTCGATTCCTCCATGTCTTCAGCAATGGTTACCAATAAAAACCGAAATGTCAAAAATCCAATATAGAATGGTTATTCCTCAAGTATTAGATGAGAATCAATCGCTATTTTTGGTTTAAAGTCGATTTCTCTATGTCTTCAGCAATGGTTACCAATAAAAACCGAAACGCCAAAAATCCAATATAGAATGGTTATTCCTCAAGTATTAGATGAGAATCAATCGCTATTTTTGATTTTAAGTCGATTTCTCTATGTCTTCAGCAATGGTTACCAATAAAAACCCAAACGCCAAAAATCTAATATAGAATGGTTATTCGTCAAGTATTAGATGAGAATCAATCGCTATTTTTGGTTTTAAGTCGATTTCTCTATGTCTTCAGCAATGGTTACCGATAAAAACCGAAACGTCAAAAATCCAATATAGAATGGTTATTCCTCAGGTACTAGTTGAGAATCAATCGCTATTTTTAGCATTTCACAGAGAAAAGCCTATCCACCATATTACCATAAACAGATCAAATGAATAAATTTTAAATAATTCAAAAAGTACTTTAAAATATAATTTTACTAAAAACTTTATTTAACCTTTTTTGTCGGCCCCAAGGTACTTAATTAGGATATTAAATTTCATCAAAATTGGTTAAGTCATTTTAAAGATATTTAGAAAAAACTAAAAAAGTACTGAAATAAATAATGTTGTATAATACTAATGTTTGTGGGCCGATATGTACCAAAAACTAATCAGCGCTTCATTTTGTTAAAATGATGGTAGGTTTTCAATTTCAATGTACCAAAAACTAATCAGCGCTTCATTTTGTTAAAATGATGGTAGGTTTTCAATTTCATTTCAATCGGTGCAAAGGTGTGGAAAAAATCGTGGACGAAAAAAACGATAACATCCATCCATCCATCCATCCGCACGCACTTCCAAAAAAATGGCACTTTTTGGCCTCTCGACGAGATTCCAGGTAATTTTTGGCAAAACCGCCACGTGCTAAAATTCAATCTCATTGAATACTTCAATTTGTGACCTTAATTGAGTCCATGGGTTCCGTAGTCTTTACCTGAGGACCTGTTGAAGTTGCGCTTGCCGCGCGACCGATTGCAATACTTTCTCCCATGCTTCGCAATGGATAAAGTAAAAAATAACAAATCGATTTTTATAGAAATTTTTTAATTTTTAAAATGTATTTAATCTGTCATTTTAATATAAAAATATTCAAACTCTTACAATGGTGCCAGATTTGTCAAACGAGCACGGGATTGGCTAGAATCTGTACATAAACAGCAAAAATTTTGGGCTTATGAATTATGAATCCTTATTGTCTACAGTTCTATATACTCTAGCATTAACTTTTTGCTAGTATTGTCGCGAAACAACTACCTTAATGTTTTTTTTTAAATAAAAATAAATATTCTTGTTTAAATTATGATTTTTTATTCTTTTATGATCCTAGAAATTGAATGTAAAAAATAAATTAAGTGAACATTTGTTTAATTGTAAAATATTTAATAAAAATTTAGGTGGGCGGTTAATTGTGCCGCTGAGTGTAGCAGGGGCTCCCATTATACGAGGTGTTACTATTAAATGACCTGACTGATGCTGCTACTGGCAAACAGAGAGCGTGTGCCGCGACAGGTATTAACATGATTGTGTCTGGTGATGCTTTCCCCAACCTCTACTCGCTAGACAAGTTTGTTTGTAGCATATATAGGTGCTAATCAGTATTCCGAACGACGGCGTAAAAGAGACTTGGTGCGTCCCTGCATGTAATACTAATTATCCATGGTAGCTCGGATTTAAAAGATGTTAGTCTCTCGTAATTTCTTTTTGGAAATATTGTAGATTATTATCTACAATATATTATGTACCTACAAACAAGCAATAACATAAAACATGTTTAGGAATTATTCATTGTGTAAATATAAATAAGTACCTGAAGACCGAGCTTCGCTCGCATTTTGGTTACCTATTGTTTAGTTTTACAGCCAATTGTTTTGTTTTTTTTCAACTTAATGATTCATTTTTTAACCTCGTGTTAATAATTAGTTTAATTATAAAACCGATCAAAATATGTTATTTTTTCACAAAATTGAGACCTGCTTATTTAAAATATATATTTTTTTAAATTCTTGATTATTTCTTATTCTATTAAATAAATAAGGTACTTTATAAAAACTATTATAAAACGTTTATTAATAATTCTAGCGTTTAGGGAGAAGAAAACATGTTAAAAACCAGCTCAAATTATCTCTCCAGGGCTTTTGAGAAAAACCTGTAAATAATTACTTAGATTGCAAAAAAAAAGAATTAAATTAAAGTTACTTGAAGATGATTTCGAGAAGCCGATTCTATATATAAGGCTATGAGCACAATAGTGGACTAACCCGCAAAATTATCATTTTGGTTTAACTGCGGAAATTAATATTAATATTGTTATCGACCAACTTTCAAAATGGACCAAACCTGCATTTGCAATCAAAACCTGCTTTGGTCCACTTTGCAGTTGGTCGATAACAATATTATGTAATTTCTGCAGATAAATCAAAATTATAATTTTATGGGTTAGTTCACTATTTAATCCCTCATTTAATATAGTAGACTGGGGGAAGACGCCGTAGTTTTTAACTTTATTTTATATAAAATAGCACATTGGTTTTATTTTTATCCAACCATTTTATTAACATTATATGTACTTTTGTAATTAATAAATAAAATAAATAAAATCACAATTTCCCAATTCAGAAATTTCTTTTCTTGGAGATTTCAATGTCCATAATAAGGATTGGTTGACCCATTCCAGCTCCAACACGCGCGCTGGTCGCGAAGCCTATGATTTCTCTATAGCCTGCAATCTCACTCAAATCATTGACTGTCCTACTAGAATACCTGACAATCCCAAACACACAGCGTATCTTCTTGATCTATTCCTGACAACTGACCCATCGACATTCACATTCTCTATATCCGCCCCTCTGAATAAATCCGACCACTCTCTGATAAAAATTAATGTTCCTTTCAACTTCTCTAAGCCTAAGAGCCAACAAATTAAAAAAAATATGGCTATTTAATAGAGCCAACTTCGATGAGATGCGTAGCTTCTTTGGACAATTCCCGTGGAATGACGCATTAAAAAATAAAAATGCTTCTGAATGTGCTTCTGTATTTGAAGAAGTAATTCAGATGGGCATTGAACAGTGTGTTCCCTATGTAAATAGGAAAAATTATTCAAAACCCTGGTTCAACAAGCGATGTGCCGAAGCTGTTCGTGAAAAAAATAAAGCATTCAACGAATGGCTTTCCTGCCAAACGGACATCAAACGAATTGCCTTTTCAAAATCTCGTAACCAGTGTAACAAAATTATTAATGAAACCAAGAAGTCTCTAGACGAAAAATGGGCTGACCGATTATCAGCATGCCCAGCTAATAAAAATCGATTCTGGCATCTCACGAGGAAATTAACTACCAACTCCTCCAAATCTTCGTTTCCCCCCCTTAATCTTTCCAGCGGCTCAATAGCCACCGACGCCCTCTCTAAAGCTGAAGCATTCGCTTCATTCTTCGCGACCAATGCCACCTTAGACGACAAGGGACTTGACCCCCCGCCCTATACCCCTAGCACCAATATTATGTCGGATATTAAATTCAGAATACCAAAAATATTAAAAGTAATAAAAAACCTAAATGTTAATTCAGCCGCTGGCCCAGACAACATTCCCACCAGTATAATCAAAAATTGCGCGCCTGAACTTGCTCCTATTCTCTCAAAAATTTTCAAACTTTCATATACCACTGGCTCATTTCCGGAGAGCTGGAAAACAGCAAGAATTCAACCAATTAAAAAAAAAGGAGATCCTTCAAATGTAGCCAATTATCGTCCGATCGCCATAACTTCGGTTCTTTCTAAAATCATGGAAAAAATCATTAATGAGCAAGTTCTTCACCATTTAGAATCTAATAAACTAATCCATGATAGTCAATACGGCTTTAGACAATTTCGGTCCACCGGCGATATTTTAGCATATATAACTCATATTTGGAATAAAGCACTAGAGACTGGTAAAGAGACTTTCGTAATAGGCTTAGACATTTCAAAGGCCTTCGATCATGTCTGGCACAAAAATCTTCTTGCCAAATTACCTGCATTTGGCCTTCCCCCGAGCCTCTGCAAGTTGCTTGAGAGCTTTCTCTCAAACCGCTCTATTAAAGTCGAGGTTGACGGAATATCATCCTCGTCCTTTAATACTAATGCTGGAGTTCCTCAGGGCTCAGTCATCTCTCCCACACTCTTTATTATCTATATTAATGACCTATTAAATCTGCCCTCCAATCCAATACATTGTTACGCTGACGATAGCACCCTCCACAACGCTCAATCCTTACTAGACAATCGCGCAAACATAGCCTCCTCAATAAATTCAGATTTAAGCATGCTTAAAAAATGGGGATCTCACAATTTGGTAAACTTTAATGCTGGCAAAACACAGTGCTGCCTAATTTCTAGGCGCGCAGATAGGAACCTTCCGGACATTTCCTTTGATTCGAGCTCATTGGAATTCCGTAATAAAATATCAATGTTAGGTGTCACCTTAGGTTCTGACCTCTCTTGGAATGACCATATTATCTCAGTAGCAAAAGCTGCAGCATGTAAGCTTGGCTTTCTTTTCCGAACCAAACGATTTTTCACCCCCACTCAACTCCTTATATTATACAAGGCTCAAATTCGCCCCTGTCTTGAATATTGCTCGCATTTGTGGAGAGGAGCCTCCAAGTATTCTCTTAATACCTTAGATGCAATTCAGAGGCGAGCTATCAGACTGATAGGCGATCCTACATTAACTGACACTCTCGACTCCCTAGCCCATCGTAGATCTGTCTCCGCCCTATCCCTTTTTTATAGATATTACCATGGCTTTTGTTCTGACGAAATAAAATCGATAATCCCACCAAAGGCCTCATTTGCCCGAAATACACGATTTTCTAAAATTCAACACCCCTACGCGCTTAAACTAGATACTAATCGAACAAACGCATTCGCCAATTCATTTATCCCTATGACATCTAGAGACTGGAATTCTCTTCCCCCGACCGTCTTTCCAGCTACTTATAACCTTCAAACTTTCAAGACCAGCATCCACAGATACCTTCGACCTCTACCCAATCCCTAAATCTCCCCTTATCTTCACGTTACAAGGGTCCACCACGGACTTCAGAGGTTGTACCTTCTTGGTGCAACTTCTTCTTGTATCAATATCATTATAAAAAAAAAAAAAAATTCCCTTTGAAAAACTATTTTTTACCTAAAAAAAAAAATTGTAAACGTTTTCATTTCGGCATCTTATCCCAATCTTGGGGTAAGATGCCGTATGGGGAATCAACGTACAGTGTTTTTAAATCAATTTAAAAAAAATGATCATATTACATCCAAATAACATTGCTTTTTATTTTTTTAAATGTTCCTTTTTCCTTTTAAATAATATTCCGCTTTTGAAAGCTTTTTGGAGGTCATTTGCGTTCCATGATCCTTGATTAGCCTTTCTTATGTATGTCCGCGGTATTTCTGGAAAGAAACAATCGGATTAGTTTCCAAAATTAATTTTAAATATATAGTAATACAAACCAGCATCTTACATCAACGCGAAAACTACGGCATCTTAGCCCCAAAAATGTTCGTCGTCTTCCCCCAAAGCATTTGACAAGAGGCCAGCCCCCCTAGCACCGCGCAGCAGTGGCAGGTGGGGATCATTACGAGACTAATAGAAAGCCCACACTTCAAACTCACGAAAACTAACCGAGTTATTTCTCTTCTATCAAAACTACGGCTAATATGACTAAGTAAAGTATGTTTGGATATGATTTCGGTTACTTACCAGAGCAATCGGGATGAGAAAGCCATTTAAAAACACCACTTAAAACTGTGATTAATCAACAAAAACTTTTTGTACACTTCACTGGGTACGCGCCTTCATTCCAACTTACTGGCAAGCTGTTTTCTCGAATGCGTGTGGGTGAACCACGTGATAGGGCATCTTGTACAATATGGCGTCTTACCCCAATCTACCCTAATATAAGATATGATTTCTTTAAAACATTAAGGGCCGGTTGTATGTCGCAAAGTAAATGCTTTTTACCACTAACAAACCGTAGATGGTAAATGGAGGCACTGGGATGGCCAATCAGATGACAGGCACTGAAAGTGCAAGCAAGACATTGTGGCCCTCGGCATTTAGGGGCCATTTAGACGAAGTTAATAAAAATATTGCAAAATAGGACAAAATATAACAAACTGCTTTGATTTTTTGGGATGAAAAAGCATCATTCAATTACCGGAAAGGGCCTATCCATAAATTACGTCACACGAATATCAAGATTTTTTGACCCTTCCCTCCCTCTGTCACATCTGTTACATTTTCATTGAGCTCCCCTGTATTGTGACGTCACACTATCACTTTGATTATTTATTTAAAAAAAAAGTATTTTTGTTAAAAATTGCTTGCTTACAATTTTAGGTCTAGATTTATGTTACCAACATTTTCAAGTTGGAATAATAATAACCTGAAATCTTTGAAAAAACTTTTGTGACATCACAATTTTGAAGATCCCCGGGCCCCCCTGTCACATTTTGTCACAAATCTGAGATGTCCCCTCCTACCTTACTGTGTGACATAATTTATGGAAGGCCACAAAGAGAAATAAAAAAATGTGAAAATATTTCACTAAATTATTGTTAACTCTGGAGAGAGACGGACTGGTAGAAATTTTAACTGAAAGTAATGGAAGGCAGCCCAGGGGTAGTGAAGAAAGAAAAAATTATCACATATCTAATATAAATAAGGTGTAATTTATTGGATTTTCATTCCCTTCTTTCTCTCCTCCTTTCCTTTCAAACCGACGTTTCGGAGGATTCTTCCCTCCTTCATCAGGGTTTTTGTTTTTCTATTTTAATGCTTCTGTAAGGAAGAAGAAAATTTTAAACACTACTGGGGAGAGAAGAAGGAAACATTTTATTTGTTTCCTTCATTGATCCTTTGAAACCCTGAAGAAGGAGGGAAGAATCGTCCGAAACATGGGTTTGAAAGGAAAGGAGGAAAGAAAAAGAAGGGAATGAAAATTTAAATTTTATTAAATTTTTCATTTTTACTTTTGCTTTCATTTTTTCCTTGTCCTGGGGTGGGGGCTTCAGTGCACTTAGCACCCCCCCTCCTTATGTGGTTGCGCCACTGCTTCAATCTACACTTGAAAGCGACTCCAGAAATAGGGGTCAAAACGTAGTGCATTCTGATGAGTTTATCTCATTAAAATGTGAAATCGAAATGGTTTCACAGCCGAAACATCTTTCCTGATAAACAAATCAACCTCCCCAAGTATCAAATCTTGAATTGTTTAAAATAATTATTATATAGAAATTCCATCATGTGTCCTCTGTAAAAGACATCGGAAAAATAATTTATAATAACGACTATGGGAATTCTGAATTTCCTATTGAAAAATATTTAAAGATTATATTATAATTATAATTAATATAAATTATCTCCTTTTATAAACGAATTTGATATCTAAAGTACCATATTTTGGAAGATATAAGGTACGGAACATTTGGTATGCCATCCGACTCGCACTTGGCCGGATTGCTCTATTTTTCAAAAACGCACACATAAATAAATATGCATTTAATATTCTTAAATAAATTATTGATTAATATTGAAATCTTTTTTACTTTACCATACAGGTATGGTCAAGTATTATACAAGTATTATACAATACACAAGGGCTTAGCCTGCCTTCCCGGGCGAGCCGATTAATACTCAAAATTTTCAAATTTTTTACTTTACCATACAGGGTATGGTCAAGTATTGTAATCGTACATGAAAAAAGTGTTTTTTGCTTCTTTTTTTCAAAATATCTAAAAAACGGCTTAAACTATTTTGATTCAAAAAATTGGATGAAACCATGGCATTTCGGTCTACAATAAAGGTCTAATAAGTAAACATCGAAAAAATTATATTTTTCGAGATAATAACTGTTTTGTCAAAATGTCTATTAGTCTGTTAGTATGTTAGTCTGTACGTTACCAAATTTTAGTTCAAAAACTAGTGTGAATATCAAAACCAAATTTCATACGTAGTTTTGGTCCATTGAGATAAAAATTGACTAAAAATGCAAAAACAAACCTCCCAAAATGGGGCGGCGGGAGGGGAGGGGTCATAAATGAAAATCAAGGCCCTTGGACCAAACTCAACCAAATTTTGTATACATAATCACTGGGCTAGAAGACTAAAAATGCAAAAACTAACCGCCCAAAATGGGGGGTCAAAAAATGAAAATCTATGCCCTTGTACCAAACTCAACCAGAAGTGTATGGTAAAGACAAGTAGATGACCACATAAGAACGTGTCAATTTATTTATATTTCAATTCACCCACTCAATTAGATTCACCTTAATTCTTTTTCAAAATTTTGCTTTTGATTAACTTAAACAAGTATAATTAACGAAGTTTAACAAACAACTTTTACTTATAGCGAACTCAGCACGGGATTCAGGACGCTTGGACTCCCTATGCTGGGATCTCGGGATGCTTGTTTGCACCATTTAAAATTGTGCAAACTGGACGTCGCCGACTGGAAGTTCTCAAAGGAGATCGTCAAGTCTGAGCTATAATATTCCAAGGAACTCCACCACCCATTTCAGACAGGTAAGAGAAGGAGAAACCATGCCAAAGATGGAGAAAATTCTTCTCTCTTCTTCTTATTTCAATTGTCAGAACTGGGGACTTTCACATCCCCAGACCATTGATTTTGATCATCTCAATATCTCTGTTTATACAATAGTTATTTATATTGATGTGGCGGGAGTTACTGTTACCCGATTAATATGCAATTTAGGGAAGTTATATTTGGCAAATACAGGGTGATTCATAACTAATTGAAATAAACTGCAACGGATCGTTGCTAAACTTTATCCAAATTCATTTGAAATATTAATATGTTTATTCCTTTATTATTAATCAGATATCACTTGCTATTTGCAGTCCATGTTGACTTAAATTCAAAAATAGCGATTGATTCTCATCTATTACTTGAGGAATAAAAATTCTACATTAGATTGTTGACGCGTTGATTATTATTGGTAACCAGTGCTGAAGACATGGAGGAATCGACTTAAAATCAAAAATAACGATCGCTTGAGTTGTTTACCAAAAAGAATTTAGTCTTTTTGATTTTAAGTCGATTCCTTCACGTTTTCAGTAGAGGTTGTCATTAATAGTCAAAACATCAAAAATGGAATGCAATAAGATTATTCATCTAGTATTAGATAAGAATCGATCGTTATTTTTGATTTTAAGCCAATTCCTCCATGTCTTCAGCAATGGTTACCAATAATAATCAAAGCGTCAACAATCTAATATAGAATTGTTATTCCTCAAGTAATAGATGAGAATCAATCGATATTTTTGATTTTAAGTCAATTCCTCCATGTCTTCTGAAATAGTTACCAATAAAAACCGAAACGTCAAAAATCCAATATAGAATGGTTATTCCTCAAGTACTAGATGAGAATCAATCGCTATTTTTGATTTTAACTCGATTCCTCTATGTCTTCAGCAATGGTTACCAATAAAAACCGAAACGTCAAAAATCCAATATAGAATGGTTATTTTTCAAGTACTAGATGAGAATCAATCACTATTTTTGATTTTAACTCGATTCCTCCATGTCTTCAGGAATGGTAACGGATAAGAAAACAACGCAGTTGCTATGGTTACTTATAAAATTTCCTCCCAAATTTTTAGCATTTCACAGCGAGAAGCCTAACCATTCTTACTTAAGTTAGGTTGAATGAGCTATATTAAAACGATCAAATGAATAAATTTTAAGGAATTTAAAATAAAAAATTAAAAAAGTACTATATTATCCTAGAGTAAAGTACTTTAAAATATAAATTTACTAAAAACTTTATTTAACCTTTTTTGTGGTCCCCAAGGTACTTAATTAGGATATTAAATTTCATCAAAATTGGTTAAGTCATTTTCAAGATATTTAGAAAAACTAAAAAAGTACTGAAATAAAGTACTAATGTTTGTGGACCGATATGTACCAAAAACTAATCAGCGCTTCATTTTGTTAAAATACTGGTAGGTTTTCAATTTCAATTCAATCGGTGCAACGGTGTGGAAAAATTCGTGGACGAAAAAAACGATAACACACATTTATTTATTTATTTATTAACGGGCAGTCACACCCCTTTTTCACAAATCACAAGTACATGTATATAAATAGTAAAGTATGAGAAAAAAATTAATATAAAAATAAAGTATAAATGACAAAGACAATAGGAAAAGATAGATGATAACATCCTATAAGGGCATTACTAGTTGCTCCGCAGGAGATCGATACAAACAGATGCTCAATCTGATCAAACTCGGACGATATGTAAGTAGAGTGAAACCTTTTTTGATTGCAATTAGAACTCCTCCGCCAGTTTTTTTATGACTGGTTTTGGAATTTCTATCACATCGATACACATTATAAGAGGGTAAGCCGAGTTCAGAATCACTTATATCTTCAGAGAGATTAGTTTCCGTAAATAGCAAGATATCATAATCAAACAACGTAATAGATTGACTCAGAGAGGGCAGCTTAGTTCGTAATCCATTGACATTTTGATAATAAACTTGTAGCTGCCCTATACTGTGTTTTTTGGAGTTTTTTTGACTATTTTGGGAGTGTTTTGTACATACCTTATAGTATATGCGTCTTTATCATCATTATTAAGTTGATCAAGTTTCATTCTGAGACTCTTTAAATAGTCCCTTTCCTTTAGAGTGCGGTCTCTTGATATAGCTATATTATTTGGTAAATTTGCTGTTTTTAATTTTTTCAAAATATTCAATGCTTCACCGTCTTTTCTAAATATGATTTTGAGCGGTCTTGGCTTTGACTGGGTACTAGATTTACCCAATCTGATAAATATTGACCCAGTTAAGTCAGTGTCCCGGCTCAGGTGTTGGATCACTTCAGTTGCCTTGACTTTGTCATGATTAATTCGATCTTTTAAATTTTCCGACTTGAGTTCATCCAGTCCGTGTAGAATGAGGTTATTTGAACATTTATTTCTTTCGCTCATTTCCGAAATAATGTCCTCAGTCATATCTTCAGAGATTATCATTTGTTTGATTTCAGACTTAAAGTCTTCAAGAGATTTACTGTATTCATCCAATCTCTTCATCAATTCGCCAGCATCACTGTCCGTCTTGCCATCACAGCGGAAACAGAAAAATACCTTTTTCTTCCTTTGATTTTTCATGAGTTTTTCTTCATTTTTTGAGAGATTCATGCATTTATCATGAATCGGAATATCACATTTTGCACATTTAAATGCATTCTTTATCAAGTCAATCTCTTTTTGGCACTTGAGGCAACATTCACATACATCCATCCCCACGCACTTCCAAAAAAATGGCACTTTTTAGCCTCTCGGCGAGATCCCAGTTAATTTTTAGCAAAACCGTCACGTGCTAAAATTCAATCTAATTGAATACTTCAATTTGTGACCTTAATTGAGTCCATGGGTTCCGTAGTCTTTACTTGAGGACCCTTTGAAGTCGCGCTTGCAGCCAGACCGATTGTAATACTTTCCCCATGCTTCGCATTGGATAAAGTAAAAATTTGGAGTAGCAGATTTGTTGATTCATAAAGCGAAACTAATCGGGTTGTTCTCTGCTTGATACAAATAAACATACAGTAGAGCATCGATTATCCGAAACAACTCGAGAGTGAGGTTGTTCGGATCAAATATCATTTACTCACTTACGATATATCTACATAAAAAATTATATTAAAATAGGCCTACTATTTGGTCTCAATACGAAGTATGGTAAAGTATTGTAATCGTGCATAAAAAATAGTTATTTATAAGGTCGTAGTCAGAAATTTTTTTCGGGGGGGGGGGGGCGGGGGGGGTTAGTTAATTTTCCTGGGAAGATGGGCTAGTTACCTTCCGAGGGGTTAGGGGAGTATGGATAATGGATATACAGTAAAACCTGGGTAAGTGAGGCTCGAAGAGACCAATATTTTTTTCTCACTTATAGAGGTTTCCCACTAACCCAGGCCTCTCACTAGAGAGGGATAGTTAATGATAATCAAGATTACAATATACATATAAGATCAATTATTGCTTTATTTAATCACATAAGAATTAAGATTGAAAAAGCTGAGTTACTTTGCTTTGTCTTAAATTATTTTCTGTCAATGATGTTTCTATAAAATATAACTTATCAAATATTGCTTTATCTCCGACTGATGATAGTTCAAAATATTTATGTCGATTCTCTAAAGCTTTTTTCGCTTCACGCTTCGAACATACTTTAATCTTTAAGCCACACAAATCTTAATACTCATGTACTGATAGCCAAGGAATGTCTCAGTAAACGCTAGTTTACACAGGCTTAGTACTTGCCATATTAGTACTATTCCACTTAGCAGACCTACTGGTTAGTAATGATTCACACGTCTCTACTAACCACTGTAATTAGTGTATAGTAAAAGTTGCAAGATGGCAATTCGAGCTGTCAATATATGTGGTAGGGGAAGCTACTTGCCATTAGTAAATAGAAACCATTTCTATTCATTCGCACTTGACACTCTACTAATACTAACCACTTATATTGTCTGTTTACACAACAAAGAATTAGTGCGAGTGGTTAGTACTAATACTTAGTACTAAGCCCGTGTAAACTAGCCTTTAAAAGGGTTCATTAGTATCAATTAAAGAGGTTTTCGGTATGAAGGTGCCAAGCCTGACATCAGTGTCTCAGTAATAGAGGTTTCTCACTTATCCGGGTTCCACTTATCCAGATTTCACTGTACTTCTAAGGCTAGGAGACTTGACCTCTCCTGATGTCCAGATTGCTTTTTTAACAGATTATTATTTTTTTTTTTTGATTTAACGTTTATTTATATCCTGTAAAATTTCGATGTCTACCTCAACATTTCGGAGAGAAGTGGGTTAACACCTTAACCCCATCCCCCTGCTGGCTATGGCCATGTTTATTTATATAAAGCAAAGGACAAGCTCATTGTTTTTCTCCATAATAGAGTTCCGCTTTACGTTTTTACGTAAACCTTAGGGTCTATCTACACTGGTCCGTCGCGTGTCAGTTCAGTCATAGTTCAGTCTCCGTACTATCCGTCTTCCTTCAGTGATTTGTATTCCCACACATCAGTGCCTTGTCAGTTCAGTCACAGTTCAGTCTTTGAAAATTATTAAAAAATTTACAGATTCACTCAAATTAAGTGTTGAGTAAAAAAAATAAATAAATAAGTAAAAAGAAAAAAGTTACCTATGTTAGTGTAAAATTACAATTTAGTACTTACCATCTTTTTCTATTTCTTCTCCTATCTTAATCCATATTTCGTTTTTAAACGAGCTATACATATATTTTGGGTTGGATAGATCGTACAAAACCGGATACTTCCTCACAAACTCGATTAGTTGTTCGTCGTCCATTGCAACTCACAAAAATGACGTCCGTCAAATTGTAAAAATATCGTTGGCAACGAATTTAAAAATGACGGAACGGAGACTGAGGCCTCACTGACGGAATTGACACTGAACTGCGCCGAACGAGTGAGGATCCCCTCCATTAGATTCCACAGAAGAATATTATTTTTCACTGATACGGAAGCACTGAACACGAGACGGACCAGTGTAGATAGACCCTTAAAATGGACACAGGACAAAAAATTGTGGTGGTGGGAGAATTTTTATTTAATCACCGCCGAAGAGTGGAGTGGGGGTAACTAAACTGGCGAACTCATTATCTCTGCAAATTTGTTGACATTGAGTTGCTTAGTTAGCACTTGTCCCTAATGAAAATGCTACTCTCATTTAGTATTTCTCATTTTAAAACTGTTTCATAAGGGTGGAATTTTTGTTCTGCAAATATCAATATAAGCAATAATTCATGCATGACTTATTTTTAAAGTTAGCTCAAGAGATAGAAGATAATTAAATATTTAGAAAATAGTCCGTTGGCATATTGTAAAACAATCATGAATGGATATTTTCGAAAAGGTCTGCTCTCGATTCCACGTGACTAGCACCATTCAAAATAACAAGTTAATCAAACGAGAAGGAATCCAATCCCAAGTGGAGGCAACAAAACCAGCCGGGGTCGCAACCCCAACTTCTTCCTAATCAACTTGAAGTCTTTTGCAAATCCGATATTATAATGTTACGTTTGCCCCTTCCTTCCTCACTTCATCAAGATCAATGTTTATTGTTCAATCTATTAAATTAAATAATATATTCGATTAAATATCACTAAAGGATTATTTACTGCAAGCAAAGATACATTAAGAGAAATCAATCAGTTGATGCAACAAACATATATATATATATATATATATATATATATATATATATATATATATTACTAGCAGACGCCCGGGCCTTCGGCTCCGGCGTCACCTAGCCCTGGCGGGGAGCGTATCGTTTTATGGTTAAAATTTATATAGATAAAAGTAGCTGACCTGACCACGCGTTGCTGTGACTAACTCTTATACTTTAAATAATAATAATAGTTTTGAAAATAAATTGAAAATGCAAATAATTATAGAATAGGTATTAAAACAGTAAATGAAATATATATTATTTGTCAAAATTATTCCCTTAACCAAAAATAATATTGACAGTTGAACGATTTCCAAAAAACTATTATCGGTCATCTTGTTTGTTTGCTTTTACTCCCAGAGAGGCGCTGGCGTTGTTTCCTCGAAAAAATGTTTTTTACATGCCAGAGGTGTGATATATATAAAAACACTCGTGTATTTGAATGGAATGCTGTGTGAAAATTTCAAAGAAATCGGTAAAGAACTTTCGGAGATCCTTCAACGTATCACTTTAAGCGTAACAGTACATTTTTATTTATATAGATATACATCAGGGGTGTCCAACCTTTTGGCTTAAACGGGAAGCATTTGAAGAAAAAACAAATGCCTCGGGCCGAATATAAAATATATTGATATTATTTGTTAATCAAAAAAGATAGTTGTTGTTAGTTCGTGGCTGTGATAGCCAAAGTTGGATGCGCTGGGTTCAATAAAACACCCTGAATAAAACGTTTCGGGCTGAATTTATTTGGCCATCTTCAGTTAATTGGGCTACAAAATTTACAAACAGATGTTAATATTGATATATTTTATGCTTATAATCTTAATATTACAATGAAGCTGTTGAAGCTTTTATTTAAGTCGATTAATTTAATTAAAATTTGAATTTTTATTTAAATCACACATGATTAATTATAATTATTTATTGAAACAAATAAATACAATATAAATACGACGTTTCGATCGACTTATTCTGGGGTCGTTCTAAAGTATGAGCACCCACTCCGATTATAGGTTAACTGAGCTAGTCACGTGTAATTCGTGTTTATCTTGCCTGAAAACACTGGCTCAGTTAACCTATAATCGGAGTGGGTGCTCATTCTTGAGAACGATCTCAGAATAAGTCGATCAGAAAAGTCGATTTATATTGTATTTATTTGTTTCAATAAATAATTATAATTAATCATGTGTGATTTAAATAAAAATTCAAATTTTAATAATATTACAAGTTGACCAAGTTGGTTGTTTAAACTTACAGTTATACACAAAATGCGGTACACATATGTGATCAAACCAAGCCTTGGCAAAAATAAAAATTGTAGCTTCATGTAAATTTATAAATTGCCTGCGCCCAAAGGTTCAGAATGAATGTAATGAGTTTATATACATTTTTTTCATATAATTAAATATTTGACCCTTATGGGAGGTCAACATAAATCTCATTTTTATTTATTTACATTCGAGCTGCTTGAAGCTACAATTTTTATTTTTAACAAGGCTTGGTTCGATCACCATATGAACATCGCATTTTGTGTATAACTGTAAGTTTAAACAACCAACTTGGTCAACTTGTAATATTATGACAATAAGCACTAAAATATATCAATGTTAACATCTATTTGTAAATTTTGTAGTCCAATTAAGCTGAAGATGGCCAAATAAATTCAGGCCAAAACATTTTATTAAGGGTGTTTTATTGAAACCAGCTGCATCCAACTTTGGCTGATACCTCTCCTTCATCTAATACAAAAAGATAGTTAATAGTGTAGAATAATGACATCCACCAAGACAAAAAAAGCAAAAATATCATAGCATATTAATCTTTGAGTTGTTTCCCCTTCAGGATTTTGTTTTTAAATCATTTACCATTCCATAAAATTTTAATTACTGAAATAATACTTAAATATTAAGAAAAAAATGGAAATATGAGATGAAGAATAATTTTTAAATATTCGAAACTTGGCAATTTTTTTACCTGAGCTTATAATTTTGCTTTTAATGAATTTTATTCTCGAAAATATCTTCACATGTAAATTCATATTTCTAAAAAGTGATAATGAAAAAGTTCTATGATACGGTTATCGATAAATTTTGCAAAAAGGGGCGAAGAATAAAATAAAATTAGAAAAAATGAAGGTCTATTTTTTGAACAGTATCCCCTGGCTGAAAAGTCACCGCCAGCCACTGATATAAACGGCTGATTCTCAAAAAAAATCGAAATTGACGTCCTTGCTGATTCCTGTGAAATGGGGATTCTAATTTTCGTAATAAATAATTTTTTATGAAACTACATCCCTATGCGTACCAAATTATAAAACAGATTTATCTTTTTTATCATAGGAAAAAATATATATTTAATTAAATACCCTAAAAATCATTCCCTCACTGTGTCCCAACCGCCAAATTCACATACCATAGATTCAAAGATCTAATTCGAAAAGCTTCTTATAACTGTCTGGTATCTTATTATATATTCATAAATAATAGTACTGGCTGTACATAAATGTGTATATAGTTTAAATACGACAAACGGAAAAGTCAAAAAATATATTTTTAAATTCGTCCTTAAAAATCGAATCATTCCTTCACCGTTGTGTAAAAGTAGGATTAAACCATAATTTCAAATTATATAGTGAACGCTGTCTTATTGTTTTTAGAAGTTAGCAATATTGATATTTTAAAAATATATCAGACTCGCCTTTGAGTGATAAGATTTAGTGTTAAAACTGTTAAAAATATTTTTTTTTCCAAGTTTACATTTTGGCCCGTCATTCCCTCACACCGTGTTGTAAAAAGATAAGCGCTTATTTATGTATTATTTATCATATATTTATATGTGTTCCTAGAATTAATAAAGTATCGCACATTCACATGGGAAAATATAAGGTTTATTTTTTCTACTTTTGTGCAATAATGTTTCGTTTTCTCATTCCCTCATTCTAATTCCATCACCTCCCTCATGCAAATTCTTGGTGTTGGTGTTCTAAGACAGTGTTCCGCAAAGTGTGTGCCGCGGAAAAATGTCAAGTTTTGTTAAGATAATGCACCTACACATAGCTGAGAGTTATGCGAGCAGTCTTATCAACGATTCCTCCAAATTTTGGTCGCCTGTGCTCAGTTAATAAGGCTCACATTTCTCATTAAATATCTTTTCCTATTATATTGATTATAATAATAAATAAATATTAAATAAACATTGTTTTTTTCTTTGGTGGACCTCTAAAATTTCTTGATTTGGTAGGTGTACCTTGAACATAAAAAGTCTGCGGAACACTGTTCTAAGAGACGGTCCAGTAAACCAGTACAAGAACAAGTTTATGTTCCATGTTGTCTCTCTGACATTTATCATATTTTTTTCCGGAGTATCACATATTTTTCTTGGAAACCAGAGCTATTATATATGGACCCCTCAGCCCCCCTTAAACTCAAAAAAAGTTGGTGACCACTATAACCTTTTAGACAATTAGCCCATGTACTATCAAATTTACAAAAATAAATTCCATAATAATAATAAAAATTCCATTAAATTACACTGACCAACAAAAATTTTTCCCCTTAAACCTAACAATGGATTCCACTAGAGTTTTCTACTCTGGTTATCATGTAATTTCCTGATTGTTTCAACACGTCAGAGTTTTGAGATATTATCGGTCAAAATGACGAAAAATGGCATTTTGACTTATTTTCGAGTCCCATTAAATATTAAACAGCAATATTTGAAATCAAAATATTTTGTTGACATAATAGAAAACAGTTTCCTCTTTGATTTTTCAAATTACCACTTGAATTTAGCTCATTTAGAACTCGAGTTATAGCTAAAAAACTAAAACTACGTGATTATAAAGGATAAAAAACATGGATAAAAAATATGGTCTTAGTCTTTTAGCTATAACTCTTGTTCTGATTGAGCTAAATTCAAGTGGCAATTTGAAAATCAAGAGAAAACTGTTTTCTATTATATTAACAAAATATTTTGATTTCAAATATTGCTGTTTAATATTTAATGGGACTCGAAAAATAGGTCAAAATGCCATTTTTCGTCATTTTGACCGATAATATCTCAAAACTCTGAAGTGTTGTAAAAAATCGGAAAATTGCATGATAATCAGCGTATGAAACTCTAATGGAATCCATTGTTAAGTTTACCGGGAGAAATTTTTGTTTAATTTTTGTCGAGCAGTGTTATCGAAGTCATTTTTTGAGAATCAGCCATACATATATATGGTTATTAGCATCAAGCAGAGGACAATCTCATTGATTTCTTTTATAAAATAAAAATCAACTATCCTCAGTCTTTTTTTCAACTTAATGTTCGATTCGTGTAAGTAGAGAAACAAGCATTGTTCTCAAGTGGTTGGCCTCTTAAATCAAGCATGAAAAAAATTCTAAGAATTAATTCTGATTTGAGAAAATTATTCCCAAGAAAGTTGAGTGCTCGCAGTTGCCATCGATTGGATTGCAAACGACGATAATTGCTTTCTGCAGGCTGGCTCTGCAGAGGGGCTTTCGGGGAAAGAAGGCGGGCCTTTTCGCTAGATCTTAATAAGAACGCCAGGTTCTGTAGATTTGGCGTGAATGCAATCAATTGCACGGATCAGCCCCTGACGGCGACGATCAGCCCCATTTATTGCTGTCATTGCCTTCTGAAGTCGCTTTTGTCACGGGTCTTTTGAGCTGGTGACAGGACGCGGGCGGGGACGTCTTTAGAGAACTTGGCGAACCACCAAAAAAACCTCTGCCCCAACTAAAATAGAAGACGACGAAACGCCTTCAACTTAACTTTCATCAGCTCTTCGCTTTTGTGATCTACTCAATTGTCATCGGCAAATGTCGTTGACGTCACCTCCGAAAAGAAATTTATTCAGTGGCGGGAAATGAAAAAATTAACCAATCCATTGCAAAGAAAGCTTTATTGTCACTTGGGGGTTACGAGCCTAAATATATACATATAAGTACGGTTGATATAATAAATCTGATTTGTGGCCATTATTAATAATATCCGCGTCTTTTGGTCAATGTGATAAATAACGTATAATAATTACATTTTATAACGAGAAATCAAAGAGGTTATCCTCTGCTTGATGCAAATAAACATACTCACATACATATCATCGCTGATCTTACAAAATATCGTTGGTCCTAAATTCATTGTTTACCAGAAAACAAGAAAAACCATTTTATACAACAATACATACAAATAATTACATTTTATAACGAGAAACAAAGAGGTTGTCCTCTGCTTAATGCAAATAAACATACATCACATACATATCGTCGCTGATCTTACAAAACCTCGTAGGTCCTAAATTCATTGTTTGCCAGAAAACAAGAAAACCCAATTTAAACAACAATGTACATACACAAAGCGAAACAAAGAGGCTGTCCTCTGCTTGATGCAAATCAACATACACACATATATATCGAGATGATATATCTGTATATATATTATTTATTTGTTTGAGACTATAGTTTCGAAGACTTGGTCTTCATCATCAGTCTTTTTTCAAATTATAAATGTTGTTTTTCATGGAGTCAATATCGTATGGATATTGGATGAAGACCAAGTCTTCGAAACTATAGTCTCAAACAAGTAAATAATATATATATCAGATATATCATCTCGATATATATGTGTGTATGTTTATTTGCATCAAGCAGAGGACAACCTCTTTGTTTCTCTTTGTGAATCAACAACTCTGCTACTCTCGGCAAAACAAAAACTTTTCAATTAAATATACATAAAAACACAATGCAAAATTTATTATTTGTCCGTTGTGCGAAATTAAATTGGAATAGAATAATAAGGTTTCAATAGACAGATGCGCCGTGAAAAATTGGTCGGTATAAACCTATAATACGTATTTGACCAAAAATCGGACTTACGAGGTTTTGTAAGATCAGCGATGATATATCAAATATATATATGTATATATAATTGATAGAGTTTTTTTTAGGAGACGGACTGGTATAAATATGCAATTGGATGTTGATGAAGGCAGTCCACGGTGGTTGTAAAAATTGCTTTTTATTTTATTTCTATTCGAGATGAAAAAATTTTATAATGTTTTTTTGGCATTGTCAAAGGAGACAGGAAGTAATTATGATTTGAACTACTTTCATTGACTTTTTGTTACCCTGAAGAAGGAGAGAATAAATCTCCGAAACGTCGGTTTAACAAATAAATGTAAAATAATAAAACCACTATAGTCTTATTTTTTTACAACCACCGTGGACTGCCTTCATCAACATCCAATTGTATAGGTATATATATATTATTTATTTGTTTGAGACTATAGTTTCGAAGGCTTGCCCCTCATCATCATCTTCTTCTTTAAGTGACATATCAGGCCTCCCCGACTCTGGACTCGGACCGCGGATAAAATATTATAATTCTATTGATATTTATTTTTCAAAAAAGATAGTTAATAATGTAGAAATAAGAACTTTATTATTTTTTTAGCTCATAGTGAGCTTCTAATTTTAAATTTTATACCTGAAAATAGCTTCTCTTATATGTAAATACACATACCTACAAACCTACATACTTAAAAAAATTGATATCATGTATTAGTATTTGTTTATATTTTTTCTTGGCTAGATAATTAATATAAAATTCTTATAAAGAGACAATATTCAATTTTTCTTTCCGATCGGTATCTAATTGTTGTTCTAGAATCTAGTACGTTCAATCAGAAAGTTTGCTAGTAGAAAATTTATTTCTAATGAAAATGGAGTCGAAAATAGACCAAAATGATAATTATTTTTCGGAAATCTTGAAATCTAGTTCCAGATACAAAATTTAAAATTAGCAATTTTATTTTTCCAAAACTTCACAGTAGATTTTCAGATTTCTTATTTTAGAGAAAAAAAATTATCAGGTCAAATTGTTGTGTGTTTTCCAGTATCTACATATAAATCTCAATGTTTTAGAGAAGTTTATGACTTTATATTGGATCACGGTTTGGACAGCTCTGGTTTAAATCGAATGAGATTAAAGAAGGATATGAGGAATGATAATTTATTTTTAAAAGGGTCACGGATATAATAATCCCTGACTATCCACTTTCTATTGACATGTAAGAACGTGCAAAGATCTAAAACAGGGGTTCCCAACCTTTTTGCACCTGCTTACCATTTGACTTTTTGAGAAATTTTGGCGACCACCAGACCTAAATATTTTAATAAACGTATAATATTTACTCTTCTAAAAGTGTTCAAAGGCTTTTTGAATTAAATCCCTGAGAAAACTTCATATTTAATGGTTAGATATTTGTTTATTTATAACATGCTTATAATAAAAGAGAAATAAAATGGTATTAATTTACAGTTTTATTTATTACCCATAGGTCTAAAAACATACAAATAAAAAATTAGTACAAACTCACCAAAAAATTAATCATCATACAAAATATACTTTTATAGTCTTTAGTGTGAAACTTATTTGTTGTTTGCCTGTGATTAAAATATCAACATTATGAGTAATGAAACTTATCTTCACTCTTAAGTCCTCTTCAACATTATTTTGCTTCTATGTTTATTTTTGATGTACAAGAGTTCAGAAAATTCACTCTCACACAAGTAACTCGAAACAAATGGCATCAAAAATAGCAGAGCTTGCCCGAAAATCAAAGGGTACTCGGTTTTACATCCGATCCAGAAGTTAATGAAAGATTTCTCTTTAAAATGATCTTTCATGGAACTATCTTCTGTAAGATCAATAAAACTTTCTTTTAGTTCCAATTCATTTGGCGAGGTTCCCGAAAAAGGATTTCTGTCCAGTCCACTTTTGAATAATCTTCAGAGAAATACTCCCCGCCCCCGGCGCCATCACTCCTCCACTCCTGCAGAGACAAGCAGCTGAGTAATGTTTGCGTGCTCACTGCTCATGCGCACAGAAGCTATTAATAGCATGTTGCTCACATCACTCACGCGTACCACCTGAAACGTTCCCGCGTACCACCAGTTGGGAACCCCTGATCTAAAAGATAAGTCCTTACAAGTTTTAGTTCAGCAATTATTAATTAATTGTGCTTGTTCTAGAAAACCCCGATTTCTTGTCTCCATGTGTACTAGAATGATAACTATAGACTTGGTTGGTGCCGTAGCATATAAATTACTGAAATAATAAATATTTTAGAAAATGAAAATATGAGATGAAGAAGAATTTTTAAATAATAATAAAATATAATTTTTAAATATTTTTTAACCGACTTATTTTATCTTATATAGTTGAGCTTATAATTTTGCTTTTAGTGAATTTTATTCTTGAAAAAAGCTTAACATATTGTACAAATGTACATTCATATTTCGAAAAAGGTAATAAATATATCTCTACATATAAAGCCCAATGTTTTAAGGAAGTTTATGATTTTATGTTGGGTCACACTCATTGAAGTGCTGGCCCGCGGGCCACGGGCTGGACAGCCCTGATCTAAGGGTATAAGAGAGGGTCTCAAGAGATAAAGCCAACTTCGATGAGATGCGTAGCTTCGTCCTTTAATACTAATGCTGGAGTGACCTCAGGCTCAGTCATTTCTCCCACGCTCTTTATTATCTATATTAATGACCTTTTAAATCTGCCCTCCAATCCAATACATTGTTACGCTGACGATAGCACCCTCCACAACGCTCAATCCTTACCAGACAATCGCGCAAACATAGTATCCTCGATAAATTCAGATTTAAGCATGCTAAAAATGGGATCTCACAACTTGGTAAACTTTAATGCTGGCAAAACACAATGCTGCCTAATTTCTAGGCGCGCAGATAGGAACCTTCCTGACATTTCCTTTGATTCGAGCTCATTGGAATTCCGTAATAAAATATCAATGTTAGGTGTCACCTTAGGTTCTGACCTCTCTTGGAATGACCATATTATCTCAGTAGCAAAAGCTGCAGCATGTAAGCTTGGCTTTCTTTTCCGAACCAAACGATTTTTCACCCCCACTCAACTCCTTATATTATACAAGGCTCAAATTCGCCCCTGTCTTGAATATTGCTCGCATTTGTGGAGAGGGGCCTCCAAGCATTCTCTTAATACCTTAGATGCAATTCAGAGGCGAGCTATCAAACTGATAGGCGATCCTACATTAACTGACACTCTCGACTCCCTGGCCCATCGTAGATCTGTCTCCGCCCTTTCTCTTTTTTATAGATATTACCATGGCTTTTGTTCTGACGAAATAAAATCGATAATCCCACCAAAGGCTTCATTTGCGCAAAATACACGATTTTCTAAAATTCAACACCCCTACGCGCTTAAACTGGATACTAATCGAACAAACGCATTCGCCAATTCATTTATCCCTATGACATCTAGAGACTGGAACTCCCTTCCCCTGACCGTCTTTCCAGCAACTTATAACCTTCAATCTTTCAAGACCAGCATCCACAGATAGCTTCGACTGCTACCCAATCCCTAAATCTCCCCTTATCTTCATGTTACAAGGGTCCACCACGGACTAAAGAGGTTGTACATTCTTGGTGCAACTTCTTCTTGTATCAATATCATTATAAAAAAAAAAAAAAATGGTATAGTATAGTAAGGCAAACGCGCTTGAAAATTATTTCATTGTCCAAACTTGAGCTAAGATTATTATTGTCTAATATTTGATGCTTCTGCTGAAACTACCTAGATTCCTAGATTATACAGGCTTAATGATATATCTTTTTAAAAATGTCAAATCTTAGTGGTTTCAGCCGAAATCATCTTTTGAAATATAATCCTATATGATCCTCGATTGATCTTGATCACTTGCAAACAGGGCTCGAATTAGAAAATTGGAAAATTTTCAATAAGCCTTCCGGCTTACCTTATATATATCTTTAATTAGAATAATTAACTGCAAGGCCCGCCTTCGGTGGCTCTCTTGCTAGCCAGGGGGCACGCCCCCTGAACCCCCCAACCTACAAACCCCACCCTCCGCACCTAGTTTTTGCATTTCTAGCCTTCTAGTGACCCACAGATTATGTACTAGTATACAAAATTTGGTTGAGTTTGGTCCAAGAGCAATAATTTTCATTTTTAACACCCCCCCCCCTCCCCCGTTTTTGGTGGTTAGTTTTTACATTTCTAGCTCTCTAGAGGGCCACAAATTATGTATACAAAATTTGGTTGAGTTTGCTCCAAGGGCAAGAATTTACATTTTTCACCCCCCCCTTTGAGTGGTTTTTTGGGGGAATTTTTTTAAACAAAAGTTGTCTCGAAATCACATCCCCTACAACTTTGCTCATTATAAAATTTGCCGTAGAGTTAATAGGTTAGGAGTTATTTGATAATTTTCAATCTTCCCCCCCCCCAAACCCCCTTCTTTGGTCAAAATATTAAAACGTTATATAGCTAAAAACGTAAGTTAGAAGACATCTGATGTAAATATGAAATTTCATAATAATTCCTTCAGCCGTTTTTACGTGAATCGTGAGCAACTTTTCGGAAACGACGCGACGGAAACAAACAGACATAGACAGACATACAGACAGGAATTTTTGTTGAGGGTGTTTTCGTTCATAACTTTGCTTGAAACGTGCGCAACCAAAATTTGGCGTGATTTGGAGCAATGTACAGACAAAACCTCAATTTCATATATATAGACTAGGCATAATAGAGAATTATTGAATAGGTAGGCAAATTACATTATAATGAAAAATGAAGTTCCGAATAAAATGAATTATTGAAATGTCATTTTCTCTTAAAAAACCGATGTTTCTGATAAAGTTTCCTTTCTTCAAGATTTAAAAGAGTCATATTCTATTGATGATTCTGGCAAGAAATAACAATATATTTAAATTGAAAGATTTTTGTGCCGAGGGTAGCAGAATTTTTATATATTGAAGGAGACAATAAAGAAAGTGTGTTTTTTGTAGGAATTATAAATTTTATTTTTAACGAGACTATAGTTTTATAAATTTAAGATTCTGAGAGGCATTCTTAGTTATGAAGTTCCTAAGAATGGTCTACTTCTCCTTGTGTCAGTCTTTACTGTTGTATGGGGTTTTGGTCTGGGGGAATACAAGTGAATTCATTTTAAGGGGTCTTTCTGTTGCTCAGAATATTGTTATTAGGATTATACTAAAAAAGCATCCAAGATTTGCCACACTGGCGTTATATGATGAGTTTAGGGTACTGAATTTAAGACAATTATTCTATTGAATGCTTGTATTCATTTATATAGAATAAATTGTACAAATTACAATTTGCATTATTACCCCACGTATATCTAGCAGTAACAAATATAATTTTTGCCCAGTATTAAAACTGAATTATACTCGAGACATGCTCAAATTGTTGGCCTGAGAATGGCAATAAAGTATAGATATAATTATGATCAATTTAGAAATGTTAGACATATAAAGAGAGTTTTTAATTAATTCTGGATTTCTAAGAATGTGATTTTGTATGACGATTTTATTTTATTTTGATTTACTTTATTTTATGTTGTTTTACTTTTTAATTTGTCTTTGTTCTTTTATGTCTTTAATTTAAAGTAATTTATTAAATAATCAAATCCCTTATTCTTATAACAATCACTGTAACATCACAAGTAAAATTAAAACACACACATACATTGAACAATTTTTAATAATAATTGGTGAATAATTTATTAAATTTATGTTTTTGAATTTTTCTGTTAATTTTCTTAAAATTTAACCCTCGACTCAAGATTAATCTTACAGAGGGTTAAATTTTATTTTATTTCATTTTAATATAATACATATAGTTGGGTTCATGATTTGAATTTTGATTCAAATTTTAATTGATAAATATTGTTAAGGTTCAATATGTATTAATATATATGTAAACTGTGTATGTAAACTGAGCCAAATAAATAAATAAATAAATAAATAAATAAATAAGTTTCGTTATAAGTACAATTTATAATTCCTACAGAAGACACACTCTTTTATTGTCTCCTTCAACAATATATTTGATCACTATTGAAGAAGAAGAAGGATGTTTTCTGGATGAACGTCACTTTTTAAGAAAATGGTATTCCACTAAATTCATTTATTTGGAGATTTATTTTTTATTTTAAAATAATAGAAGGCAGCCCAGGGGTAGTGATGAAAAAAATAACACATATCCAAATAAGGTGTAATTTATTGGAATCCTTTCTCCTTCCCTTCAAACCGACGTTTCGGAGGATTCTTCCCTCCTTCTTCAGGGTTTCAAGGGATCAATGCAGGAAACAAAAAAATGCTTCCTTCCTTTCTCCACAGCAGTGTTTAAAACTTTTTCTACCTTAGCAGAAGCATAGAAAAACAATTTTTTTCTTCTTTTTCTTCATTATATAATTATGATAATTAAGAAAAAGAGGGGAAAAATTGTTTTTCTATGCTTCTGCTTATATAATTATGATAATTAAGAAAGAGGGGAACAAAATTGTTTTTCTATGCTTCTGCTAAGGAAGAAAAAAGTTTTAAGGAGGAAGAATCCTCCTAAACGTCGGTTTGAAGGGAAAGGAGGAAGGAATCAATAAATTACACCTTATTTAAATATGTGTTAATTTTTTTCTTTCCTCTCTACCCCTGGGCTGCCTTCCATTACTTCCATTAAAAATTTCTACCAGTCCGTCTCTCTCCAGAGAAAATTTCTTGCAAATTAAAATATTTTTTATAATTCTTGGGCTGCCTTTTCATCACTTTCTCTGTGAATTCTACCAGAGTCCATCTCCAAAGAAAATACTTCTAAACTATCCATAATGATTGTATAAAATCATTAAAAATTGTGTTTGTGAATAAATAAGAGGGTTAAGTGAATGTGTTGCGGTGTGCAGTGTGTATTCCCGTAGTTTATTTTAATTGCATTGTTTCTCTTGTGGAGTTCTCGGTTGGTTGGCTCCCCCGCTTTCAGCCTTGCTAAGTTCATTATGCAGAAAAAAATCGAACCGACCAGATGTCACAATTATTATCGGGCCAATCCAAAAGAGCGCCCATTGCTAATAAATAAGATCATAGAAGGGTGGCCCTCGAGCAATACGCAGATGTTAAATCGTGGATAAAAGTGGCTCCCTTTGGTTTATTTCTTCTCCCTGACCGATGTTCATGTCTTCGTTGCCACCTTCAGATTAAGTGATAGTCAGACGAATGGGAGAACCCTTCTTGCCGGTTTTATCTCTCCCTGGACTTCCGGCCACGTGCGTGCTCTGCTATGCCTTCTTTTTTATGACTTCCATAACCTATGACCGGGTATCACGGAAATTCGCAATCGATATTTGATTTCTTTTCGGGCGGAGCCATTTTCGTTTATCAGCCCGAAATTTCCAGTTCATTAACAATTTCTTTTATTTATTCTGCAGCCTATCTTTTAGATTCATTAAGAAATACAAATTCGACTAATTAGCTGGATGAATCACTTTTTTTGAAATCGAAAATTGGAAATAAACAAAAAGGTTGACTAGTCATGCGTTTCTTTCTAAATGGAAATTAAAAACGATGGTTATTTGTATGTCACGCGACTTTCACTTATGTTCTCCCTTCTTTGAAATCATTGTCCCAATTTTCCCCTTTTTGAGTCCATTTAGCCAGATAGGAGGGGTGATTCGTGATTGGAAGTAGGTGTACACCTCTTTGGAAGTATTTTGGAAGTACTTGGAAATATTTGGAAGTACTTGGAAACGTTTGGAAGTACTTGGAAATATTTGGAAGTACTTGGAAATGTTTGGAAGTACTTGGAAATGTTTGGAAGTACTTGGAAATGTTTGGAAGTACTTGGAAATATTTGGAAGTACTTGGAAATATTTGGAAGTACTTGGAAATATTTGGAAGTACAAGTGGAAGTAGGTGTACAGTATATTAGGTCGCGGTTCACCCCTCGGTCAGATACTATGTAGTATGATACTTTTATAAAGTATCTAGTACCTGGTGGACCGAGCGTTGAACGCTATTTTTTTATTACTTTAATTAAGGTAGTTCTTTCACGACAATCCACACAAAAAGTTTTATCCTCGTAACCACTCTATACATATGAACGGTGCTAAAATTTTAGGTTATGTTTTTAATGTGATGTACTTTTCACACTACTATATCCTCTTTATGAATGGATCGTTTCCAAGCGATTGATCTTATATCCCCTCCACTAAAAATAATTGGCCAAATATGTTTTTTTTTATTTTTTATAAAAACTACGAGGTAAATAATTTCAATTTTAAGCTTTTTTGTTAATGAAGAATGGTGTGTGTTCTTGGTGAAACATTTTAAATAAAGTAAGGAAAATTTTGAAAAATTTTAGAAACTTTTTAAAATTTAAAATATAAAATACTAGGTAGGTTTCACAAAATAAAAGATAGGATGCTAAAAAACATCCTATCTTTTATTTTTGTCAAACCTACCTAGTATTTTATATTTAAAATTTTTCAAAAGTTTCTAAAATTTTTCAAAATTTTCCTTACTTTATTAAGGTTGCTCGGACAGTACCGCGATTAAAAGCGTTGTATTAATATTATTTTTATAGTAATGCGAAGATCACGGGTTCGGATCCCCGCTAATCCTTTTGTCTATAATTAAAAAAATATTTTCTTTGTTCTCTAATATAATTTAATTATTCTTAATTTTAAATTCAAGTAAAAATGTGAGTTCTATTGACAGCCAGAATTAAATAAAATTGAAATAAAATTTTTCCTCCGGCCATGATCATTTTTTTTGATTGTTTTATTAATTTTAAAACCCATTAATAGTTTGTAGTATTTAATAGAACAACTAGCAAAGCTAAATTTTAAGCTTGTATTAAATATCATCACGTTACACGTAATTTAATGACTATTATAACTTGCAAAGTTATAAATTTAATATCAAAGAACGTAACAAATTTTCTTTTAAATCAATTGAAGATCGTTGTACATCCCTATAGATATGATTTAAGCAACTCCTATGGAAACTTACTAATTACAAATGTTATTATATATTAAAATTAAAAAATTTAATTAATTGCAACTATTTTCTATTTAAGCAACTCCTATGGAAACTTACTAATTACATTAATTAAATTAATCTTTAAGAAATTCAAAGATATTTTTATAAAGCGAAATTTTATAAAAAAATATATAAGAACTTGAGATGCCATGTCCCTCTAGGTGGTCCGTGGTGGGGTATCATGCGGGCTATACGCGGATTGATACCGGGTAACACCTAGATGGACCATATCTTTTTCGCTCTCTTGGTTCAGGATGGAGAATCAGCTGGACCTCAATGGTTCTTATAAAACGGTAGTCTGGCTAAGTATTCTCTAAAATTTCGCTTTATAAAAATATCTTTGAATTTCTTAAAGATTAATTTAATTAATTTGATAATTTCTATATTTGTATAAATATACTAGAAAAACAAATTTATTTATAATTTGTTAAAAATTCCGTTTAGTAGATTTGCTCGCGAATCTACTCCGCGAAATTCTAAATTAATTTACTAATTACAAATGTTATTATATATTAAAATTAAAAAATTTAATTAATTGCAACTATTTTCTATTGAATACGGTGTTTAGAGCTCAATGCTGAATTGATGCAAATGTAACCCGAAAGGATAATGAAAATCTCAAATTTTGAATAAAAGAATTTATTAGGACATCATTTTCAACCTCTTGAAAAATTCGATAATTCAGTGGATCGAGACGATCTCATTTCCTTCATTAGGTTTTAAAAGAGTCAACGAAGGAAGATCCGTGTTTTTTAATATTATTTTTAAATTATGATATAATGTTGGAAAATATTGTAAGAGACAAATGGGAACCGAGTTATACTCATTCATCAATAACTATTCAATACCCTGAAGAAGGAGAGAAAAAAAGTCTCTGAAACGTCGGAAATTGAATAAAATTTAAATAATTTATGGACTGCCTTTCATTATAACCTAGTTATTGTTCATAAATTTTGTTTTGCAACCAATCTATTCAGAAGTATTTAAATAATAATCTGTATAAATTTCAAAAAAATCCTAAGAAAAAGCATATGGTGATACAACTACCTTAACTAAAGCAAAACATTATCGGTCCATCATGTACTAATTATTACTACTAATGAAGTCATTTAGTGAATAAGTGAATAGAACCCCCTCTGACTATCCACATGGATATTTGACGTAGTTTGTCAATCCAATTTGGATAAATTCCGTTTGTATGAATGCTGCATAAAATTAAATGAATAGGTAAGAACGTGACGTGCAGCTGTTCTCTTTTCAATTCTCTCAGGTCTCAATTTATCCATGAGGGTCGATTTGCAAGGAGCTGAGCCGCTGTTGTGGATTTGAGAAAGCGTCTTCCGGGCTCAGCTTCCGGGACAAATGGAACAATAACAAGGAAGCGAGGGACTCAAGATCGGAAGCTTCATATTTCACTGGCACGCGTCTACTTAACTTCTCGACGAAATCGTTAACGGATCGGACTGGAGACCACCCGGCAAACCACCAGATCAAATGAAACCTTTCGTTGCAACAAAGGCAAGCCAACGTAAACTCTTGCTTAAGCCTGATTTGAATATTTATTTAGCCCGACCCAACAAATAAACAAGATTTTTGAAACTTTTATTATTTGCAATCCCGATTAGCTCATATTCGTGATTAAATAGAGGCATTGCCTCTGTTAATTTAATCAGGACAATATCTATAATCAGTAGAGATTGTGGTGTTGGTGCAAGGTGAAACATCTTTAATAAAGATAAGAGTAAATAAATATTATATTTAATATGGATTTACTATGAGTTAAGGATACTAGGTCACTTATTTCACATTAAAATTAAAAAATTAAAAGATATAAAAATTTTTACTAAGAGTTACTTTCTGTATTTCCTGAAGATGGAGTTGATAGCCCGAAATATATATATTAAAAAAGAAAAAAAATTATATCTTTTAATTTTTTAATTTTAATGTGAAATAAGTGACCCAGTATCCTTAACTCATAGTAAATCCATATTAAATGAAATATTTATTTACTCTTATCTTTAGGACAATATCTAATTGAAAATATTTTGATTTGCTGAGAGCTGCAAAGTTGTTAATTCATAAAGAGAAATCAATAGAGGTTCTTTTCTGCTTGATGTAAATAATTATATTCATTTGTATTAGGATAGTCCTTATTTTGGAGTATTTTCGAATTTTTAAGCGGACAAGGGTTCATATGGTTTGAAATAAATAAATAAAAATATCCCCCTAGTTTCAAGTCCCTATCTCAATTATAACCTGTGCCCCCAGCGATGTAAGTTTCTCATCTAAATAACATGGGGCTTTTGCCATTGAAATATCAATTTTTGTTCCCGCCAAAGTAATGGTTCAAAAAATTTGAAAATCTATAGACTTTATCCTTATAATACTAGCTATCCATCAGAATTATTACAGATTTTTAGCTATTATAATTTTGGAGTCTATAACTTATAGTAACACTAAGATATAGCAGTATTTTATCTATTTGTAACTCCAAAATTATAATAGCTAAAATCTGTAATAATTCTGAAGATATTATAATTTTGGAGTTACAAATAGATAAAATACTGCTATATCTTAGTGTTACTATAAGTTATAGACTCCAAAATTATAATAGCTAAAAATCTGTAATAATTCTGATGAATAGCTAGTATTATAAGGATAAAGCCTACAGAGATTTCAAATTTTTGAACCATTACTAACGGAATTTAAAATTGATATTTTAATAGCAAAACCCCATGTTATTAGATGAAAACTTTCATCACTGAGAATTATGTTATAATTGAGATGGAGACTTTTGAAACTTGGGAGATATTTTTAATTTATTTATTTCAAACCATATGAGCTCTTGTACAGTAAAATTCGAAAATACCCAAATAGGACCAAAAATATATGTACATAACGAACATATAGCTCCTAAAGGAGCTTCACTCCTAATTTGTTTAGGGTTTTCCTCTTAGAAAAGGTAGCCGATCAAGGCTGAAGAGTCCCATCCACCCTTCCCTATTAGGAGTCAGGTTGGCCAGTGGTTGTAGAACATGGCTTCTAAGGGCTGGTTGTATGTCGCAAAGTAAATGCTTTTTACTAGGGTAGATGGTAAATGGAGGGATTGGGATGGCCAATCATTGTCAGTGCCTGGCATCTGATTGGCCATCCCAATCCCTCCATTTACCATCTACCTCTGTGTTAGTGGTAAAAGCATTTGCTTTGCGACTTCACAACCGGCCCTAAGCAATCTAATGCAGGTTGAAGCCCCACTCGCTGCAAATATTAGACCGGCTATAATCTGATTTCCATCTCAGGATCTGTAGAGTTTAAATGACAAGAATTAATTTCTCACTTCTACCCTCACTCACATAAAGGAGTATCCGTTTGGGAACGAAGGTCCAAAAATATATTTTTTTTAAATTTAATGTTAAATTTAAAAAATAACGAAAATGATGTCGTATTCAATGTAATTTGCAAAAAAAAGCGAAAATTAAAATAAAATTTCAAAAAAAAATGAACGGTACTTTTTTGGACAGCATCCCTGGTTGAAAAATGACCAACCGCCACTGATATATGCATATTTATATTCGAATATATATAAAAATACTAAATATAAAATTTCGTTTTGATATATCTATATTTTTTGGTTTTTGAGATAGAGCACACACGAAATTCGTTAACTCACAAACAGAGAAATAGTAATTTACTCACTCAAAGATATTTTATTATTAATCGGTCATTGTGGATAAATCATCCTTTTTAAAAACTGATTAATTTGACCTGTTTATGTGTCTTGTTACAATCTAAGCCATTCATATTATCAACTAAATTATTTTCGTCTAGAAGGAATCTTATATAAACAGTGAAATAAGGAATGAAAAAGAAATTACATATTTCAGAATGATCATTTTCGCTTTACTGTGATTAAATTGAGTAGATAATCAATATTTTTTATTGTATTTTTGGGCTTTTAAACCACAAAATATAATTTTTTGTGAAAACTTTAAAATTATAAAGAGCTATCATGTAATTAAAATTTAGTATTAAAATGGAGGAAAAAGTGAAAATTTTAGACTCGGTACGCTGTTTACAGTTTCGGTGAAAAATACACCTGCTCAATTGCTTATTTTTTTACTTTACCATACAGGATATGGTCAAGTATTGTACTTAATCATGTATGAAAAAAGTGTTATTTTTTCTTCGATTTTTTGAAATATTTCAAAAACGGCTGAAACTATTTTGATAAAAAAAAATTGAGAAAAACCATGGAATTTCGGTCTATAAAAAAGCTCTAATAAGTGAACATCGAAAAAATTAAATTTTAGAGATAATAACTATTTTATCAAAATGTCTGTTAATACGTTAGTTACTACGTCCTAAGTAGCACAAAGTTTCAAACTATATAGTAACTGTATAGAACCTATATAGATTCTCGAGATCTATATAGACTATATAGTTACTATATGTCTTGAAACATTGTATTACCAGGGGTACGTTATCAAATTTTGTGTACACTCTAGCTCAAAAACTAGTATGAATATTAAAACGAAATTTCACATGTACATTCTTTATATTAAGATTAAGAGCTGATTAGGTTTTGGTTGAAATCGAACCAAAAATGAAGGGGGAGACTCTTAAAAAATTAAAATTATAAAATTGTCAAACTAAAAAAAAACTAAAAAAAAAAAAAATGAAAAGTGATTTATAATAAAAAAAAAAAGGAGGCATTGTTTTCTTCGGGGGTCAAAATTGTGGGTATATGGGTTCAAAAAATTGAACTATCAATATAAGTCATAGAACCTTGGATCGATTTGTACAAAATTTCGCATATGCAGCCTATATAACTTTATAAAAATGACTCACTATGCAAAATTTATAGTGAACTAAAAGAGAGGGAAATTTAAAATAATAAAATTTCCAAACAAAATCGAAGAAAGATGATATTTACAATATAAGATTCTCATTTATAAGGAGACAACATAAATTGTTAATGAGTCCGAAATTCAGAGGGAAGGAGGTTCATTCGTAAATTATTATAAAATATTTTATTAAATATAAGAGGAGGGGTCGGTAGCGCAATCGGTTAAATCACCAACTTTTTCTAATCCGATTGGGAGAACATCAACCTAGAATTCATCAGTTCGATCCCAGCAAGAAGCAAAGTGAATTTATTTGAAAATAATAAATAACCGGCCCCTCGGCTCCAGAAACTGACAATCTTTGGTTCTACAAAACCTCGCGCATACGCAGGACAAAATTTCGTAACAAGCAACCATGAATCGTGAGAGGCAAAAACAACATTACCCCAGGTGGTAACCAATCCACCCACCCTCGAGTGGCAACCGGGCATTCAGATTCTGGGGGACCCGGACCATCACGAAGTCAAGGAAGAAACAATGGAAGAATAACACCAAAAGTCCATACATATCTGGGCACCTTTAACATCAACACACTCATCCAGCCAGGAAAAATTACTTGACCAAGAAACTCGATAACACGTTTCGGAAAAAAGATAGAGGCGTGAAAGGTCCACCAGAAAGAAACATCAAGCTTTGCGTGATCCCAAAGGTCCAAACGCAACAAATAATAATAATAATTAAATATAAGAGAGGGACAGGTGTATGGTAAGTAAAGTCATGTGGATGACCAGATCAGTTTATTTAACTAAACGGATTAAAATCGCAAAAAACTTTCATTAAATGATAATTTTTGAATAATTTTGCATTTACTCGAAATATCTGGAGCTTTAAAGTCCAAAATCTAATCAGTTCTGGAAATATAAACATTTTATCACAAGAACGAACTTTCTACGACTTTTTTGTTTTTAAGTTATCGTGGATATCTGAATCGAGAAAACACACACATACACATATCCACTGAAAAAAATCATGGTTGAAAATGATTTTTATCCACGTTCCAGACATTTTTCAACATATTGATAGAAAAAAATATTTGAAAATTTTTGAGTGAATACTAACCTCGCCATGAGGAGAGACATAGCCTACCTACCGGGCGTACCGAGTAAAAAATGAAAGTCAAGATTTCAAAATCTGCATTTCCTTGAATTACACAGCATTAAGTGAAATTTAAAAAAGACTTCTTAAATGATAACTATTCTAATAATTCTCAAAAGAATATAATTAAGCAAACCCTTATGGCCATTAGTTGTGAATTCTATGGGAATAATAAATACAAAACGCGTTTACAAAACCACGGTGACATTTTTGCTCCTTAACTTTTTTGGATCAGCGGGGGTTTCCTCCGATAGCAAGTTGAGGCCGTTGAGAATCAGCGGGTGGGACCCCATGATCGAAAAACCAACGGCTGCCAAAGAGGGAGGCTGCTTTGTATAAAGACGAGGCTCATTTAGAGCCAATGTGGCGATTATAGGGTGGCAAACCCTTACAAAAGACCACTAAATATATTGTTTGAAACCGCTAATTAATAAAGGTTATTTTAGTGCTGGGCAGGATCGTACCCAGGAGGGTTCATGCAACCCTGACCTCCCCTGCACCGAAATCATCTAGCTCACACTCTATTTAAATGTAGATCCACTGAAATCTAATTGGTCTCCAGACTATTAGAATCACTTAAGAATTTTCAATTTTCTCCCATTTATATCTAGAATTGTGGAGAAAATACATTTTCAAGCATTATTTTTTGACTAACTGCGTATCAATGTCTTTTTGTTTGAATTATGAAATCCATGATAACTCAAGAACGAAAGATGTTTGACACTTTAAAAATAACAAAAATTTAACTGTTCTAGAACTAAATCTCAATACCGCTTTCCATAACTGCTTAAAATATGAGTAGCGAATTTCGTTTTTTTTATTAATGAAAAAGTTGAATTTTTTTAGAGATGGTGGTGATGGTCATCAGTAGACCAAAAAGCATAATAATCTTAATGTAGTAATCACTCAATATAATTTTAAAGAAATGACCTGAATAAAATGTTGATTATCTGTTAATATACGAAGAATTTTCTCCAAAAAACAATTCTGAAAAGTATATCTATTTAACTATTGTGTCAGAAATATACCATAAATTCTATTTTGATGTTTATGTTATCATTTGTAATAAAATCGTAGAGACTAAATTTTATTTCTAAATTTGCCTCGTTTCAAATGGTTTCAGAATAGATTGTCCTCCTTGTTCATTTATCCAGTTAAATTTGGCTGAAAGTCAGAATAGCTCTCAAAAGAGTTATTATCGGCTCTAATTTTAGATGGTTGCATACATATCTGACTGTTATTGTCAAAATATCCACTAACTAAATGGGTAGACAAATCAGCCGTAATATAGTATTTTTGCATGATTTTTTTATTTTCTTAGTTCAATTTTGCTTGCAAAAAGATATAATAAACAACATGAGTTTAAGAGTCCTCCCAAGTCCTTACATTGAGTGATAGTTTAATATCAATGATCTAGACAAAAATAATTCTAAAAATACCGTACAATTGTTGAGAAGTAACAAGTGATAATCCAACGAACTTTTCTTGATATTGCAGGTTGATGGAAGCCTAATGATGCAGCCAATGGTGATGGAGAGCTCAGCAGCGCTGGCGGCTGGATCGTCTGCATCCACGGGAGCTAGCCCAACTCCCCTGGCATTTAGTATCGCCAAAATAATGGAACCCGATAAGCGATCCAATATCCCAATTGCAGTTAGTACGGCTTCTACTATCCCTTATTCCTTGCATTTGGAATCGGCATTTAAAAAGTATGTTCCTGCTTTTCGACCTCATCAACTTATTCATCAATATCCACTTTTATACTATCATCCCCAACAACTGCTTCACGCTGCTCATTCTTATCCGGCAGCTGCAGTTGCTGCTGCAGCAGCGGCTGCGGCAGTTACTAGTGGTACTTCAACAAGTGCACCTTCCATCCCAGAAGTAAGTTCAAGGAAGTTGCCTTTAACTACGGACTCAGTGACATCAGTGGCTTCTACAAGTAGTAATGTGAATAGACAAGCTGGATTGAAGAGACTTGAGAATATTACATCTTCATCGAATACCTGTTCAAGTTCTGACCCTGGTTGTGCAAATACAAGTACAGCTGTTGCTGCAGTGGTTACTGCTGCGACAGTTGCGAAACAAAAAAGTTTTACCTGTCCAGAATGTGGAAAAGTATTTAATGCACATTATAACTTAACGAGACATATGCCAGTGCATACAGGCGCTCGGCCATTTGTTTGTAAAATTTGTGGGAAAGGTTTTCGTCAAGCATCAACACTTTGTCGACATAAAATAATACATACTGCAGAAAAGCCTCACAAATGCCAAACTTGTGGTAAAGCCTTTAACCGAAGCTCAACTCTAAATACACACACGAGAATTCATGCCGGTTACAAACCTTTTATATGTGAATTTTGTGGGAAAGGCTTTCATCAGAAAGGCAATTACAAAAATCATAAACTTACACATAGCGGCGAGAAAGCGTACAAATGTACGATTTGTAATAAAGCGTTTCATCAAATTTACAATCTCACTTTCCACATGCATACTCACAACGATAAAAAACCATTTACTTGTAAGATATGTGGGAAGGGGTTTTGTAGAAATTTTGATCTCAAGAAGCATATGCGGAAATTGCATGAAATCGGATCATTAGAGGATGCATTGAATTCCGGAAGTAACGGAACGAATGGGGCCGGAGCATTTTCTGCGAATCTTGTGTCTTCTTCAAGCGGACCATTCCTTGCGCCGTTTTTGCTGCACCCTCCAGGCCCACCTACAGAATACATGGCCAAAATGTTGTGACAACGGGAAAGATACTCATGGTTTCACGGGTGAAGCGGTGAAGTCACAGTCAAGTTGAGTGCAATATGTCATAGAAGACAATTATTATTAAACTAAATAGACTATCGATTAGGAAACATGAACAGTGATTATTTTGGTTAAACCGTCATTGTTGTTTATTTAATATGTTTGTTCCATGTCATTTGAAGTTGAACCCCAACCTATATATAACGTAAATTTATATATATATAAATAAATATACATATATATGAATGAATCAATATTTTAAAATAAATTCATAATTCAATTAAAAATATTATAAAAAGATGTTTGTGAATTATGCAATGAAATTCATCGTTGTGATATTAAAACAAAGATTTGTTTGTTTCCGAGTGGGTGATTTCTAGCTCTAGAAGAAACTCCTTATGTTGAATAAGAACCAATTCAAAAGAAGAATTTCTCTTAAACCTTTCAAAGTCGATTGAAAATCATTGGTTAAAAAACTCCAAGTACGAATAAATAATTGTTTTGTTTCTTTTTGTTAATGACGACGTTATTCACTGTCACAAAAGTTTTAGAATAAAATCGAATCAAAAAGAAAACATATATAAGATGAATCGTTATTTATCTACTTATAAAATATTGTAAATATATACCTATATTTATTTTAAATAACTGTGAAAAATTAAATTAATTTTGAATCACAAACAAACGAATAATCAATTAAAATATTTTGAAATTTAATATTATAAATATATTTAAAATTTGTTACCAAAGTTCATTCATTAATACCTATATTTGTCTTTGGCTAACTTTGCTAACTTTTCTTAATTAAGACCAAATTCAAAATCCTATTTAAATTAAAATGCAACAGATATTGCTCGAGTGAAATTATATTTACTTTTGGTTTTATACAAGAGTCCGGGCAAACATAATAAATTATAAAAAATTTGCTGAGCAAGAGGTAAACATTGAAAAGATTGCCGAGAGTGGTAGAGTTGTTGATTCATCAAGAGAAATCATTGAGGTTGTCCTCTGTTTGATTCGAATAAACATATATCTACATATACATTAAACTTTTCATTTTTACTTTTACTTTCATTTTTTACCTTGCCCTGGGGGGAGGGGTCTTCAGCCCCCTTAGCCCCCCCCCCATGTTTTCGCCACTGTAACGAATATATAAATATAATTTAGTTGTTAGAAACTATAGTATCGAAGGTTTGAACTTTCTCATCAGTCTTTTTAAGTATAAATATTCTATCCGTTATTTGGATGTAGTATGTGAATTTGTTTTGTTGTTATTTAGTAAGTTTAGTAAGCTAATGACTCAAAAAATGAATTTGTTTATTTAAACTAATGATAAATAACAAATATAATATTTCTAATTAAAATGACTGATGGTGAAGGTTAAACTTTCGAATCTATAGTCTCAACAAATAAATTATATGCAGTGTGTCAGTTTGAAAACTTCTCACCCCTAGTATCGCTAAATTGGCAAATTATTTCAAAAATCGGTGAGACAATTCAAATTTGTATTCTAGGGGGAAGAATTTTGACATAAATTAGATCCCCCTGCCCCCCATAGCCACCCCCAAAATCTTAAATGGGAATGGGGTTCGAGTGAGACATCATTTTGAAGAATTTTTATTCTCTACATTTTGGTGTGCCATTTTCTAAATTTGAGTGCTGCGTTGCCAAGAACTTTTTGTGCTATGGAAATTATGAAAACTTATTTTCTTTGAAAATTGCAAAATTGAATGTTCGTAATGATTTGTGTGATACATTAAACTTATAAATTCTCATTAAAACGGGTTTTGACGGTGGTACGTTGTTTTAATAAATCAATTTTTACAGATAAAGTAGCATCTTACCTACTAGATTAACGTAAACCACAAACAAATTAGAACGCATTTTAATTCTTGTACATTTATTTTGCAAATGATGAAGTGAAAATTGAAAATTGTTTAATTAGTTTTGGTGTTTTCAATTTTGACTTTTGTTGTTTTCAATTTTCTTTTCTTAGTCATTTGCAAAATAAATGTACTAGAATAAAAACGCATGATAATTTGTTTGTGGTTTACGTTAATATAGTAGATATGATGGTACTTTATCTGTAAAAATTGATTTATTAAAACAACGTACCACCGTCAAAACCTATTTTAAAGAGAATTTATAAATTTAATGTATCACACAAATCATTATAAAAATTCAATTTTGCAATATTCAACGGAGCCTAACTTGGCAACGCAGAACTCAAATTTAAAAAATGCAGACCGAAATGTAGAGCAAAGAGAAACAAAGAGGTTGTCCTCTGCTTGATGCAAATAAACATACACACATATATATATATATATCGAGATGATATATCTGTATATATATTATTTATTTGTTTGAGACTATAGTTTCGAAGACTTGGTCTTCATCATCAGTCTTTCTTCAATTATAAATGTTTTTCATGGAGTCAATATCATATGGATATTGAAAACTTGATGTTCCTTCGTCACTGTTGGCTAGGAACTAATAAAGACAATCCATCCGGTTCACATTCAAATATAACAATATGTTTCCCTTTCTCCTTTCTCCTTAGAAAGGCTGACAAAATGTAGAGAATAAAAAGCCCTTCAAAATAATGTCTCACTTGACCCCTTTTCCCATTTAAGATTTTTTTTGGCGGGGTGGGGGGGCTCTGGTGGGCAGGGGGTGAAGGGAGCGATCTAATTTATAAGTCAAAATTCTTCCCCCTCGAATACAAATTTGACATGTCTCAGAGATTTTTGAAATAATTTACCAGTTTAGCGATGCTGGGGGTGGGAAGTTTTCAAATTGACACACTGTATATATATATTCGTTATATATATATATGCATATGTTTATTTACATCAGGCAGGAGACAACCTCATTGATTCCTTTTATAGAGGCAAACAGTACACAAATAGAATAAATCACCGAAAACTTTTCAAGCCACGATATGCTCCCCATAAGTTTTGCAGATTGTAGGGCAGTCTGAAAACTAAAAAGATTCAGTGGAAGAGCCCCTTTGTAATAAATTTAAATAAAATAAGCTATTCAAAATTTATTTATTCACCCTATGTTTGTTTGTTTATGTTTTTCCTAAGACAATACATGAAAATCTCATAAAATGATTAAAACAAAAATAAATATATTGTTTTGTCACTGTATATCACTCGCATCCATAATAAGTATTAATTAAAACAGTAATAGAAGGGGATTGGACAATAAATAAAAAACAGAGCTTTTATTAAATGGGCTAGACTTTTCGTCGATTTATCTTGACTTCCTCAGTGGCCCATTTTATCACTCTATGTCAAAAGACAATTTCACTATGCGACGAAACATCCTTCATCTTTTTTATTATATCTACAATACATTCTTTGTCTCATTTACTCAACAATCTTGAACTTTTTTCTCTTTTTAACAATTAAAAAAAATCAAAAATTCATTAAAAAAAAAATTCTTATGTTATTTTTGAATTTCATTGTCAGTTTAAAAATAACTTATTTTTTTAATGAAGGTTTTTTATGAATTTTTGATTTTTTAATTGTTAAAAGGAGAAAAAAATGCAAGATTGTTGAGTAATTGAGGCCAAGAATGTATTGTAGATAGGTATAATAAAAAAGGATTAAAGATGTTTTGTCGCATAGTGAAATTGATGTCTTTGTCAAAGAGTAATAAGATCGGGCCACTGAGAAAGTCGAAATAAATCGACGAAACGTCTGGCCCATTTAATAAAAACTCTGTTTTTTATTTATTGTCCAGTTCCCTTCTATTCCTGTTTTAATTAATATATTTTTGTATTTTTGAGATAGAAGTTGTGAAGCTTGAAAGCCCGGAATCTAATTAATTTTTTCAATAGAAGGCTTCGATGAAAACAGGCCGCCACCGAGGTAGCTCATACTAAAAAAACGAGGGGTGAACCGCAATTGGAATTAGGTGTACACGTCGTTGGAATTATTATGTGGAATTATTTTGTAATTCATTAGATAATGTCGCTTCATCTATTGTCTTCTACTTGGAAATGAAAGTGGAAGTAGGTGTACACGATATTATGTCGCGGTTCACCCTTCGTAGAAAACTATCACAGATTTAGTGATCGAAACGTCGTGTATCTATGTTGGTTATGTTCGTGCTAATGAATATATTTATTAGAGTATAATCTGGTTCTTATCAAAGCCTTCTATTATATTATTCAACCATCAATTAATAAATGTTAATTTTTGTTTTGGAAATAAATAACATTTAAGCACCAAATTAAACTTTCTACAAATTTTGGCTCTTAAGTTATCGTGGGTACCAGAATACAGAGAAACAGGCAAAAAACATGATTGAAAATATTTTTTCTCCGTGATTGAAACATGTTTAAGCCTAAAATGGAGTATTTGATTCTTTGTATTTGTGTGCCCACGAAAATTTTAGAACGAAAGATCGTTCAAAGTTCATTCTGGCTACAAAATGTCTTATTTCCAAAACCAAGAACAGATTAGTGTACTTTCTAGCTTGATAACTTCCAGTCAAGAAAGGCAAAACTCATTAAATTTCAACTCATTAGCTACAAGCGTTCAAGAGCTAGATAAAACGAATTTGTCTAAATCATCGGCTAATTGAACCCGTGTGAAATAACATACGAATTATTTATAATTAAAAAGCCTTCGAAACTATAATCTCTATACATGCATATTTATTTGCATAAAGCAAAGGACAACCTCATTTATGAATCAACAACTCTGCTACTCTCGACAAAACAAAAGCTTTTCAAAAAAGAGAAGTTAAAAGATTTAATAATAAAACTTGAGCAAGATGCGAGGTAGGTTTCACACACAAACCTACCTATCATCTTGCTCAAGTTTTATTATTATATTAAAATGTTTCACCTAGAACCAACACCTAACTCCTTAAAAGTTATAGTTAAAAGATTGTTATTAGTCCAGGCAAATTACGATTTTTAAAGGAAATAATTCCCGGTAAAGATTTTATTGCTGGAATACTTTTATTGCTACTCCAATATTACTACCCTAAATTTTTCCCCATATCCGGAAATTTTTCTACGCGCCTCAAAATGAGAAAATTTCAGGAGTTTTTTCAGTTTTTCTTTAATAACTCTAAAACGGCTTGTCAAATCAAAAAGATATTTGTTAGATAAATTAAAGCTCTTTAAATTACGCGTAAATATAAAATAAAAATTTCATCTATTTCGGTTAAGTAGAACCGGTACTAGCGCCTGTCAAAATACAGCCCCCGGGATGACTTTTGAATATCCTTAAAACTTGTACTTTTTTCGATTTTTTCTCATTTTGACCATGAAGGAGCACGTTTTCGACAAAGAAGATTCTATACATTTTTAAACTAGATTAAATTTGCTACAATTTAAATAAAGGTTTATCTTAATTGAATAATGGTAACATGAGGTTGAAGTTTTGAAAAAATCGCAGTTTTGATTTGATAAGCTGTTTTAGAGTTATTCAAGAAAAACTGAAAAAACTCCGAAATTTGACATTTTTAGGTGCGTAGAAAAATTTCCACAACACAGATTTGGGGGAAAACTTATGGTAGTAATATTGGAGGACCAATAAAGGTATTCCAGGAATTATTTGCTGTTTATGTCATTTTTTCACATAATTTGCCTGGAGTACTCTATAGTATATACCATAGAATGATGTTTGAACAAGACAATTAATAAAGTTGGCATTTTATTTTCAAGTATTAATGAATCTACTAATGAGTAAAATTTTAAAAATCAAACTTCTAATCCTAAATTATAATTTAAAAAACTTAAGGAGATTGTAATTTTAATTTTTTTTAAAGTGAAATTTGTTCTACTGACAGTGAAAAACGTCGTCAAAAAAATTCCAATTTATTTGAATACTATTTAGATAAAAATCTTACAAGTTAATGCATTATATATGAAACTAGTCAAACTTAAAAAAAGTATACCTACTAAAAAGTTTATATAACTAGAATTTCGTCTATGTACTATTTATATTACGAGGCTAAGTTTTATAGTAAACAGGTTGAATCAACAAAAAAAATTTTTTATTAAAATTAATTATAAGAATTCAAGTTCTGACTAGAAGAAGGAGAATCCACATTTCCGGAATATTCTATCGATAGAGACTAGAATTGATTGCCCATTAATTAATAATAAGAGACCAAATAAACGCTCATCTTTTTCTAAATTTGTAAATTCAACCAATAATTTGATGGTATCTTCTCCTTTTACTTTGACTTAACCTCGTATTCTATAATATATTTTATTTTTATATCATTCAAACGATATTTTTTATTTAAGAATAAAAAAAAATACTTTCTTCTGTTAATATATATCTTCTTTTTCTTTAATTCTAATATTTTAATTTTTTTTTTAATAAAACAAAAAAGAATTTTTAAATAAAAAAAAAATTATTTTTTAGTCATCATCTTCTGGAATTATAGCTAAAATTAAATTGCCAAAATGATAATTAAAAAAAAAAAAAAATGGAAATTAAATAAAAATTTCAGCAAATTGTGTTAGTAAAATGTTGATGTTTTATTGAATTATCATTTCACCTTGTGATTTTTAACAAGTATAATTTCAGATACAATTGAATAAATAAAATCGGTGTCAAGCGGATGTATCTAAATAGATGTTTTTTAATTTAGCTGAACAGAACGGGAATAATTTAATATTCAATTAAATAATAAATAATATTTGTTTGTTTGTTATTTAAGCGTTCCTTTCAAGTATCCCACCAAAGGCTTCATTTGCGCGAAATACACGATTTTCTAAAATCCAACACCCCTACGCGCTTAAACTGGATACTAATCGAACAAACGCATTCGCCAATTCATTTATCCCTATGACATCTAGAGACTGGAACTCTCTTCCCCCGACCGTCTTTCCAGCAACTTATAACCTTCAATCTTTCAAGACCAGCATCCACAGATACCTTCAACTGCTACCCAATCCCTAAATCTCCCCTTATCTTCATGTTACAAGGGTCCACCACGGACTACAGAGGTTGTATCTTCTTGGTGCAACTTCTTCTTGTATCAATATTATTATAAAAAATAAAAAATAAAAAAGTAGCTTATTTTAGCATATATAACTCATATTTGGAATAAAGTACTAGAGACTGGTAAAGAGACTTTCGTAATAGGCTTAGACATTTCAAAGGCCTTCGATCAAGTCTGGCACAAAAATCTTCTTGCCAAATTACCTGCATTTGGCCTTCCCCCGAGCCTCTGCAAGTTGCTTGAGAGCTTTCTCTCAAACCGCTCTATTAAAGTCGAGGATGACGGAATATCATCCTCGTCCTTTAATTCTAATGCTGGAGTTCCTCAGGGCTCAGTCATCTCTCCCACGCTCTTTATTATCTATATTAATGACCTATTAAATCTGCCCTCCAATCCAATACATTGTTACCCTGACGATAGCACCATCCACCACTCTCAATCCTTACTAGACAATCGCGCAAACATAGCCTCCTCAATAAATTTAGATTTAAGCATACTTAAAAAATGGGGTTCCCACAATTTGGTAAACTTTAATGCTAGCAAAACACAATGCTGCCTAATTTCTAGGCGTGCAGATAGGAACCTTCATGACATTTCCTTTGATTCGAGCTCATTGGAATTCCGTAATAAAATATCAATGTTAGGTGTCACCTTAGGTTCTGACCTCTCTTGGAATGACCATATTATCTCAGTAGCAGAAGCTGCAGCATTTAAGCTTGACTTTCTTTCCGAACCAAACGATTTTTCACCCCCACTCAACTCCTTATATTATACAAGGCTCAAATTCGCCCCTGTCTTGAATATTGCTCGCATTTGTGGAGAGGGGCCTCCAAGTATTCTCTTAATACCTTAGATGCAATTCAGAGGCGAGCTATCAGACTGATAGGCGATCCTACATTAACTGACACTCTCGACTCTCTAGCCCATCGTAGATCTGTCTCCGCCCTTTCCCTTTTTTACAGATATTACATGGCTTTTGTTCTGACGAAATAAAATCGATAATCCCACCAAAGGCTTCATTTGCGCGAAATACACGATTTTCTAAAATTCAACACCCCTACGCGCTTAAACTAGATACTAATCGAACAAACGCATTCGCCAATTCATTTATCCCTATGACATCTAGAGACTGGAACTCTCTTCCCCGACCTTCTTTCCAGCAACTTATAACCTTCAATCTTTCAAGACCAGCATCCACAGATAGCTTCGACTGCTACCCAATCCCTAAACCTCCCCTTATCTTCATGTTACAAGGGTCCACCACGGACTACAGAGGTTGTACCTTCTTGGTGCAACTTCTTCTTGTATCAATATCATTATAAAAAAAAAAAAGCTTTTACTGAGCTCAAAGGACCGGGATCCTTTTCATCAATAGTCTTTGGGCCAGTTGTATGTCGGTTTGTAAAGTCCTTGTTAAGTTGACAGACGGTCAAACCCAAAGAGGATGAAATAGAGAGCAAGGCTGCCTATCGACAAAAGTGCCATCTAGTGATCGTGACCAGGTAATCAGAATTATTCATTCTTTTTTTTATGCCCAAAGAATGATTTAATGTAAGTAAATTATATTTTAAATAAAGTATTATCTCTCAAAATATATTGTTGGTTATTGATTATCGATCATTTTGTACAATTTGTAAATATTTATACTCCATAAATCTTTTCATGATCGGTCATGGTCACTAGAGGCGCTAAAACTCGCATACTCTTTTTTAACATAGTTTTTTATGACACGCACTTTCATTTGATTGGCCATTCGGTCGAGCACATGGTGAATACTAAGGCTTCACCGTCTGTCAACTTAACAAAGACTTTACAAACCGATATAGAACTGGCCCTTAGACCTTTTTCCGTTGGACGGTTCCGTTCACACTCTCCTGCACTGCTGAAGGATAGGAGCAATGACGTCAGCACCCTCGTTCAGTTCGCCACTGGAGACCAGCATAAATCGCTATTGTATTATGGTGAAATAATTTATTAGCTGTTTCTCGTATTAAATAAATACAGTTTGTATTTATTTATAGTTCGTTTATAAAAAACAATCTCAAAACGTTGATTAGTAATCCAAACGTTTCGGGAGAAAATAATAAAGTTTATTTGTCTAAAAACTTAAGTAACTATACTTTAAATAGAAAAAGCCGGGAAAAGGAAAAATGGCATTCAATCTAAAGAGCTTTCCTGGCGGGAACATTCGTGGCCTAGTTGGTAAAGGCGCTCTTCCGCTAAATGAGAAATACACGAGTTCGAATCCCGTCGGCTGCTCAATTCATTTTTCCTTTTCAAAAAATAATAAAATAATTTTCCAAATATGTAGAATTAACATAAGAAATTATTGATTACATTATTTAACTTTCTCGGCTCAAATTGATTTAAGAAAATAGTTGCTTTAAAAAGAAACTATTTTACCCCGAAAGATTTGGGTTGCTAATAGACTTTGTTGAGATTGCTTTTTTTTATAAAAAATCTATTTATTTTAATGCTCTTATATTAGAATAGTATTTTTTATTTAATTTTTTTTTTTCAAAAGAAAAATCTTGGAAATACCTAATATCATCTATTGATGACATTAAAATAGGCTTCATTTGCAAATTTTATTATTTTTTTTTTCAAAATCTCCCATTACGGGCTTCTTACGAAAATTTGTTGTCCTAAAGTATTCTTGTCATGTTAATAAGAATGAAAAAATATGATTATTTTTTACCTTACCTCTCCTCTAAGTTCCCTTCCTCCTTAGAGAACCCGCAATTCTAAACTTTCCCTTACTCACTTAATATTTTCAACATATTATATTTGAAGTTTCCTATTTATATCTTATACCTATTATTAAATGAAGCAATCTTAGTTGTATATATATAATACACACACCACTACATTTGAAGCCCGCCTACAATGAGATTTTATTATTAAACCGTAATTATTTATACTTGTATCACTCAGAAATTTTTTTCTGAATTCATCAGTGAAATTTTCATCTCAATCGGACGAGTAGTTTCCGAGTTAAAGCGTAAAAACGAAACAAACAGTCCCATAGCTAACATTTGTATAGAATTTAATCTTTTGTTATTTTTATTTAAGTTTTATGGCCGTGTCATAAAAATTCCTTTCTGAATAGAAATGAATGAAAGAGCAGGCAATAAATCATCAATTAGCCTATTGACCTAGAGAAGGAACAAATTACACACACTATTTATCAACATTTCGCGGAAATTAACAAATTCGAAGAAAATAATCAAAATAATAACAAAAACAAAGGTATTGATCAAATCGATCGATTCTTTTAAGTCGCATTATCTCCCAAACGGTTGCTCCAATCAAAAAAATTCATTTGAACTTTTTTGTAGAGCGTTTCATGCTCTATAAATTTTATCTGAACAATTTTTATCTATCAGCAATAGATAACGAGATATTTGCATACAAATGAGTTGTTATACATTTTTTATGATATGAAATTTTTAGTATATATTGTATAGATAGAAATTGTTAATAAAACGCCCGGGTAGTTGAATTTATTCAAAAACTGATTCAAAATGTTTTAGAAAAATTATTTTTGAGTATGATTTTTATCAAAAATTTCTCATTTTTAATACTATAAATATTTGTCAACGTTAAAAAACACCAAAATGAACTTTCAATAGGCTTGCAATTTTGCGAGGGTAGAACCGCGATTGGAATTAGGTGTACACGCCTTTGAATTATTTTGGAATTCATTAGATAATGCCCCTTCATCTATTGTCTTCTACTTGGAACATGAAAGTGGAAGTGGCAGTAGGTGGTACACGATATTAGGTCGCGGTTCACCCCTCGAATTTTGATTCTAAATAGGAATCTAGAGTGAAAAACTCATTTTTTTAGATATTCTAAGCATGATAATGAAAATGAAATTTTTTGGATGGATTCAACATTGGCGTAAAAGTTTGTCGACTGTATCGAGTAATATTCAAGTACAACCTACGACAGGGCTTAAAAGTGACGTCAGGGACAAAGCTGCTTGTAATAATAATAATTGAAAAAATTAAAAAACCATAAATCTACAATTTAGACATTTACCATACCTGAATTTGAATTTTTTTAAATTGAAAATGGGTCTCTCTTTTTCATTTTTTTCAAAATTTGACCCGTGAACCCAAATGAGAAATTTTTTATTTCGGGACCTTAATTGAATCCAAATAAAAATCGACCTTTTTATCAGAATTTGAAATTAAAAATAAAATTAATAAATAGCTTTTAACTGAAGCAAAAAGTTACCGAGCATCGCTCGGTGGCCAGGTATCTAAAATGAGAATCAATGAATTTTATGTTTGAATTTGTATACCTAAATTGACATAAATATACAAGTTTGTAGAAAGTTAATTCTAGTACCAAATGTTTGTATTTTCCTCACAAAAACTAGTTATTTTTTGAATGCACTAGTTTCAGAACTTCTAAAAGAAAATTACTGAAATAACAAAAAATAAAAAACTGAATATATTAAAAAATAAACTGCAACGGATCGTTGCTAAACTTTATCCAAATTCATTTGAAATATTAATATGTTCTTGAGTAAAGTACTTTAAAATATAATTTTACTTAAAAACTTTATTTAATCTTTTTTGTGGTCCCCAAGGTACTTAATTAGGATATTAAATTTCATCAAAATTGGTTCAGTCATTTTCAAGATATTTAGAAAAAACTAAAAAAGTACTGAAATAAAGTACTAATGTTTGTGGACCGGTATGTACCAAAAACTAATCAGCGCTTCATTTTGTTAAACTAATGGTAGGTTTTCAATTTCATTTCAATCAGCGCAAAGGTGTGGAAAAATCGTGGACGAAAAAAACGATAACACACATACATACATACATCCATCCATCCCCACGCACTTCCAAAAAAAATGGCACTTTTTGGCTTCTCGGCGAGATTCCAGGTAATTTTTGGCAAAACCGTCACGTGCTAAAATTCAATCTCATTGAATACTTCAATTTGTGACCTTAATTGAGTCCATGGGTTCCGTAGTCTTTACCTGAGGACCCTTTGAAGTCGCGCTTGCCGCGAGAGCGATTCCAATACTTTCTCCCATGCTTCGCATTGGATAAAGTAAAAACTGCGTTTTTATGGCAAATTTTAACTTTCTAACTCAAGCCATTCGCTGACAATAAGCCAATTTCGAAATTATTTTTTTGCACTTACAATAAATTTTATAAATAAGTTATTATAATTTTTTACTATACCATACAGGGTATGATCAAGTATTGTAATCGTGCATGAAAAAAGTGTTATTTTGCTTCGTTTTTTCGAATTATCTCAAAAACGGTTGAAACTATTTTCATAAAAAAAAAATAAGCGAAACCATGGCGTTTTGGTCTACAAAAAAGTCTAAAAGTGAACATCGAAAAAATTATATTTTACGAGATATTAATTATTTTGTTAAAATGTCTGTTAGGACGTTACCAAATTTTTTGTGTACGCTCTAGCTTAAAAACTTGGGTGAATATCAAATCGAAATTTCACATGTAATTTTGGTGCATTGGGATTATAAGCTGATTAGATTTTGGATAAAGAGGTGGGTTAAAAATTTAAAAATTATAAAATTTTCAAACTAAAAAACTCAAAGAAATGAAATATAGAATAAAATGAACCTACAATAAAAAGGAGAGTTTATTTTTAACAGGGGCCATGTCTATGTGTTTTTATAGATATTTCCCACTTCTAACCCTTCCTATTGGCTGATAATTCATTCAAGACCACGCAAGCATATTGCCAAAAAATAGACAATTTGCCGTTTTCTTCAAATTGTCTTTTTAACCGACTTCAAAAAAGGAGGAGGTTTTCAATTCGACTGAATTTTTTTTTGTCTATGTCACCTCATATCTTCGCCAATTGTAAACCGATTTTGATGATATTTTTGCATTGGGTTCAGTCTAGTTTCCGATTGATCCCGTTTTTTTTCATTGGTATTGGACCTTTTTTGATATGTTTGTTCAGGCATAACTTCTTTGTTTATGAACCAATTTTAATGATTCTTTTTTTATTGAAAAGAGGGTACCTTAGGGGTAGTACAATATTAATTTGGTCAAGTTCTGAAGATATGATCAATGACGAAATAACGTAAATATCCAATTCTTATGACCAAATAATCAAAATTATAATAAATAAAATCTTTTATAAAAAAAATCTTAAAATATTCATTTAAAACCCGCAAACGTTTCGAGAGAATTTCTATATTTATGAATTGAATTTTATTATCATTTTCTGATTCATTCGCCCGACGCTTTTTCTTACGAGATGCATGCAAGTTAAGTCACTATTAATAACATCACTAAAAAGAGAAAAATAAAAATAATTTTTATAAAAAAAAAATAAAACTGACTTCAAAAAAATTAAATTCAACAAATAAAATATTAAAAACTTAAAAATCAAATAAAATCCACTAAAAGGTATAAAATAATTATCTAAAATAGTTACAACTAAACGATGAAATATTAACATGAAATCACTTTTTGAAGTCGGTGCCAAACAAACTATATAAGCGAGCATACCCGCCAAATGTACTAAGTTAGATCCGTCGAGTTTGATACATAAAATGTATATGTTTGGCACCGACTTCAAAAAGTGATTTCATGTTAATATTTCATCGTTTAGTTGTAACTAAACATCATTGTGAAACACCACCAACTACAATCTATAATACTAAAATTTAAAAATGGAGGGTACAAAAAAATAGAACTAGACCCTTGAATTGTACGAAATCTTACATATGGACCCTATACGACAGCGTTTTCCAAAATTTTTTTGACCGCGAACAGGTAAGAGGTTTCTGAAATTTTTCGCGACCCACCTTATGATAAAAAAAACATTTATTTACAAAACAAATTTTGATTTTTTAATAAAAATCAAGTTTTATTTCAAACCCAAAAATTGCAAAAATAATTATATAAGAAAATTATAAGTAATTAAAAAATTAACAAGATTAAACATTTCTTCCTTTTCAATTTCGACAGAAAAAGGATCTTTAATCCACATATTATTTGAAGGAATATCCGGAAAGTAGTATTTAAAACTATTTATTAGCTCCGAAAGATGTTCTTGAATTGAGACTGATAGTGTTTCTAGATGTCAATCCTTTCACCATAGTTGCATGGGATTTAATAAATTTATATAAATATTTCAAAAGATTTTAAAATTTCCTTTTGAAAGTCGTTGATTCCACAGAGACATTTTTTTAATTATTGCAGCGACTTTTTCCGAAACTTTGAAAATATTTAAACCAAAGCCTTTCAAATTTCAGTTCAATTCATTGAATGTAGCAAATATGTAGCAGAAATAATTTTTTTTTTGTATTTATAAATTATTTTTTTCAAGACCCGGTGCCGGGTCGCGACCCACACTTTGGGAAACGCTGCTATACGACCTCACAAGAAATCAATAGTTACCAAATAGAGAAGAAGGGGGGGGGGTTTCAAAAATTATTTAAATGATAAAATTTTCAAAAAAAGAAAATCGAAAATGTTTCTAATGAACTAGTCGTAATTAAAGGAGATATTATTCATTGCTAATGGGCCCGAAATTAAGAATGGGGATTTTTCATAAATTTATTTTCATTTATTTATGCTTGATTATCCCCACTGCTAGATTATATATTGAAATTGAAATTCCTCAAGTAAATCTCACAAATGGATTATTCCAAAGATTCCCAATTTCTTTATCAGTTCCTTTCTTTATATAATACTAGTTTCTAGGTTAGAATAATTTTTATTCGACTAAAGCTTGTGTTGATTTGTCTTTGGAATTATTTTCCTTTGAGAGATACCGATTCTTCTTCAATCCTTCCATCCACTCCTTTTGTATAATTTTGTAACCCCTTGAAAATATGCAACCAAATTGCTTCATTTGACGAAAATTAATATAATATTCAGGATTAAATAAATATCTTCTATTTGCTTAAATAAAGGATAATCAAATCGAGAAAAAAACAGAGAAAAAATGTTAGTTGGAAGCTACGCTCCCCGAGGCGTTGGAATATTTTTTTTTTTAATTTATTTAATGCCGGGAACAAAGCTCATTTAGACACCACATAAGTAAAGTGTCGTTGGAATATTGAATTTACCCAAAATTTTCATTTTTTTTGTACATGTTCTAGAAATGTCTGAACCGTTAAAAAAACTAAGTTTCAAATAAAATGTTTCTGATTGAAAAGATTTTGTTTTACCGAGGATAACAGAGCTGTTAATTCATAAAAAGAAATCACTGAGGTTATCTTCTGTTTGATATAGATAAATATATATACAGGGTGGTCCCGAATTCATGGTACAAACGTTAATGGTAGGTTAATTAGGTTAATTAATTAATTAATTAATTAGGTTAATTTTTTTTTACATCTCCTGCCCTCTACCGGCAATGATACCCACCGATCACTCCATGTCTCTTTCCTTTTATTTCCCCTGTTTACGCCTCACCGCATCACTTGCGACTATACATTCCTATACAATAACTCATTGTTACAATGTCCTGTACCTACCATTAAAGTTTGTACCATGAATTCGGGACCACCCTGTATATATATATATAACGAATATAAATATGTACATACATGAACGTATTCAGGTCCCTAGATTCAAAGTGTTTCTAAAAACTTTTCCCCTCCCGCCCCATGGCCTTGATCCAGATAGATCATTATGGCCAATTGGCGGTATATATAGGTATATAGTGTATTAAAAAATTTATATTTTTTTGATAGCTATCATGTGTTGTATCACAATTTTTGCTAATATTAAATCTTCATTTATATACGAAAGAAGAATATTCACATATTTGTTGATTGATTGATAAGATCTAGGGTTTTTAATAAAATTTGTGTAGTTTCGTACTGTTATTTTTACTGCCTGATAGGTAGATATGATTAACATCCCGAATGGTTTTCGTCACACTCTAAAAATTTAATTCAAATTAAAATAAGTAAATATTTACTGAAAATTAACTAATGAAAAGAAATAGACATTATTAATTTTCTTTAAATATGAGTTTTTATAAATTTCTTATAAGTTGACACTTGTAATCCGTAAATTTCCTCTTGCCCCTCCACCCCTTCCTCCCCTTCTAATCAAAAGCTGAAAACACCCATACATACGATATTTATACCTACATATAATTATAATCATTATATATATATATTTACTACAATTCTCATCTGTCTGATTCTTTGGGGAATCGAAACAGATGAATTTTGTTCAGTTTTTCAATAATAAATTTTATTTAGAATGTTTATATGTTAACATTTAAATGAAAGCGAAAGTTAAAAACTTTTTTATCCGGTCACTGCCCTATTTTGGTGCACTTGGGACCAGACTCGTTTTTTTGATAGTGAACCAAGAGTTGAAAAAAAGATACAGGGCCCAGCCGGGTATGATCCGACATCTTCTGCGTTAAGCCCGCAAATGCCGCTTCTCCATTTAGGCGGTGATGGATCCCCTGACTAGATCCTATAATCAAATCTTATATATATTCAACTCTCTAGTTCAATCGCGTTTTCTTCTATTTTCCCAATAGTATGGTTGTTATAAATTTACTACAATTCTCATCTGTCTGATTCTTTGGGGAATCGAAACAGATGAATTTTGTTCGAATTATTCAATAATAAATTTTATTTAGAATGTTTATATGTTAACATTTAAATGAAAGCGAAAGTTAAAACTTTCTTTTATAAAAGTTTTAACTTTCGCTTTCATTTAAATTGTTAACATATATATGTATTAGGTGTATTAGGTTACCTGAATACCTACTATTGATCAAAGTCCGAAGCTCGTAGAAAGTTATTCTGTTTCAAAAATGTTTGTAGTATTTCCAAAATAATGAACTAATTAGATTATGGCCATATTGCCTATGATAAACTGAAAAGGGAACTTTGTAGAACATTCACTATGGTGTCAAGTATACCATATGTATGCCCAAAAGAGAGAATGTAGGCTCAATTTGAAGTTTCTAGCCTTGATAGTTTAAAAGATACAGGTGTCTGAATGAGTTGGCAGACAGTGGACATCAGAAGTTTCACTAAAATAGTTCTGCTTATAACAATTTTTATAGGAAAACTTAAGCAAAAAAAAAAAAAAAAATCGAAAAAATCACTCTTTGATTTATTTATTACTAATGACGCCCAGTACTTTGGCCCGGCGTCACTAGTCCCTGGCGGGGGGCGTCTCGTTTTATGGTTAAAATTTATATAGATAATAGCTGACCCGACCACGCGTTGCTGTGACTAACTCTCTTATGCTTCACGCCTAAACCACTGGACTTTTCGAAACTATATTCGCAACATATGCAATTTGGTGCTCCGTTTGGTATATCTAAATTTTGGGCCAGGTTTATAATTAATTAAGTAAAATAATTAAATAATATATATTTAATGGGAGACGAAGAAGAGCAAGGGGTGGTTAACACGTAAATACTAAACAATGAAATGCAACAACAAGGGTAAAGAAAACTATATTTTATGAATAAATTTCTATTACTTGTCAAAATTGTTCCCTTAACCAAAAATAATATTGACAGTTGAAGGATTTCCAAAAAGCTATTGGCCATCTTGTTGGTTTGCTTTTACCCCCAGAGAGTGCGCCAGCGTTGTTTCCTAGAAAAAATATTTTTTACATGCCACAAGTGTGATATCTATAAAAACACTATATATAAAAACACTCGTGTATTTGAATGGAATGTTGTGTGAAAATTTCAAAGAAATCGGTGAAGAACTTTCGGATATCCTTCAACGTATCACTTAAGCGTAACAGTACATTTTTATTTATATGGAAGTAAAATAAGTGATTAATTCTTTCAATAAATGTATCTCATGAACAAATTCTAAAGAATTCAAATCGCAAATCAAAATACAATTATTTCAATTATCTTAAGATTTATTAGATCACATATTAAGAGCAAATGGTGTTCAAAATGTCGTGACCAATGGATATATATCGTGAAACTTCCGAAACTAGTGACAGTTCAAATTAAAGGATAAAAAAAGTTGAATTTGGTTCCTAGGTAACGAATGGGAAATTCAAAAGATTACTTATAGCTCTAGTTTATTTATAAAGATATAAAAATCTATAAAATAGTGTATATTACAAAATGTCAGAGGTATTGGAAATAAAGAATATTCTATTTTGAGAAATACAAATCAAGTGTTTATTACTATGGGAATGCCATTTTAAGTAGTCGGATAAAATTATTAAAAAGAAAACGTTCAATAAATAAATAACAAAAAAAATGTTTATGTATGTATATATAATTTATTTATTTTTATATCTAGTATAGTCAGCTCTAGATTCAATAATATCTATCTTAAAAACAATTTTTAACATTTTCGGAAATAATTATTTTGCGATTAAATTTTCATAAAGGGAAAATTTTTCAGGAAGCTTCTTTTTTATAAGTTGTGTGATTGACTATCGCCAGAATTGTTTTTTTTTTTTTTTTTTATTTTTTATTTTCATTTTTTACAATCAGTTACAAAATGTATCTATAAGTAAAATTGATAAAAGAATACAAACACACTCTCGTTCATACGGTTCATTCACGCAATTCATTTACACAACTCGTGATAGGGCAAGTCATTCATTGAAGACCTTCCTAATAGTATTTGTTTTCCCAATTATTTTGTTGGTAGCGGTCTTCTATGTCTAGGATGTGATTTTTCTTCAGTCTTCTTATCGTTTGACTGTTGTCGAGAAGATTGATGACTGATGGGTTTGTATGATTTTCCAATTTGTTTACATGCTTTATGAATGCGCGGTGAATTTCTTTCCTGATCGAGGGAACAAGAAGGTCTTTGTGGATGGACTCATTTCTTATGTACCAAGGGGCGTTGGTTATACCCCTAAGAATTTTAGATTGGACTCTTTGGATTTTGCTCAAATTCGATTCGCTGGCTGTACCCCATAATTGGCAAGCATATGACCAGATTGGCCTTAATATTGTTTTGTACAATAGAACTTTATTTTTTAATGACAATTGCGATTTTCTTCCAATTAACCAATACATATTTTTGTATTTAAGTTCTAATTGCTTACGTTTTGTATCAATATGATTTGTCCAATTGAGTCTGGAGTCTAAATGCAAGCCTAAATATTTTACCTTGTTGTTGTAAGGAATATTTTGGGAATTCAAGTAAACAGGTGGGCTTATAATTTGTTTATTTGTGAAGGTGATGTAGGTTGACTTCAGCTCGTTTACTTGAATTCTCCATTTGTGTAGCCAATTTTGTAGTGTGTTTAGCTGTTCTTGGAGCTGGATTGATACTGTTTCTGGCTCATTTCCGGTGACAAGTATAGCTGTGTCATCAGCGTAGGTCGCAATAAAAGTGTCATCCAGTATTGGGATATCCGCTGTGTATATTGTATAAAGTAGTGGCCCTAATATGCTTCCTTGAGGAACTCCTGAATGAATTTGATGGTAACTCGAGAAATCATTTTTTATTTTAACTTGAAAATATCTATCTTGCAAATATGACTTGAAAATCCAATAGTATTGATCCGGGAAGAGTTTTTTAATTTTATAAAGGAGTCCTTCATGCCACACTTTGTCGAATGCCTGTTTAATATCCAGAAACATACCAGAACAGATCTTCTTTTCTTCTAATGTTGTCTGGATGATGTTGACTATTCGATGAATCTGTTCAGATGTCGAGTGTTGTTGTCGGAATCCGAATTGATGGTGTGGAATTATTTCGTCCATTTCGACGTCGGTCTTTAGTCGGATTTGAATAAGTTTTTCAAATAATTTTGAGGTTTGTGGGAGCAGGCTAATCGGTCGATATGAAGTGACTTCAGAATCCTTTTTCCCTGGCTTTAGGATCATGATTATATGTGCGAATTTCCATTGCACAGGAAAGTAACGGGTTTTTAATATCGCGTTGAATATTTTTGTTATAAAAGAAATTCCCTTTTTGGGCAGTCTTTTAAGCAATTCTATCGTAATCTGATCATATCCGGGTGATTTTCTTTTATTTGGCTCATTTTCTAGGAGTTTCTCTATTTCTTTTACTGTAAACGGTCGAATTTGTGGAGATAGTTGTGTTGGGGATGATAAAAATTCTTCAATTTCAAGATTTTCAGAATTTGGACAGGTTTGAGGAAAAGGATTGAATGTATCTTCCAGGTATTGTGAAAACATTTCGGCCTTTTCTTGATTTGTTCTGGCCCAGGAATTTAGGTGAGTTTTTAGTGGAGGAATAAATGATTTGGGTCTTTTTAGATATTTGGTTGAGTTCCACAGAGAATTTTCGTTGTTTCCCTGCGGTGTTAACTTTGACAGATAATCTTGGAGAGTTTCATTTTTGTTTTTGATGATAATATTTTTTAATTCCTTTGAAGCTCTGTTAAAAGTGGATTTATCTGCTGGGTATCGAGTTGATTGCCAAATCTTACGGAGTCTCCGTTTTTCTTGCAGCTTTTTTCTTATTTCAACTGTATAGTTTATTTGATTTTTATTTGATTTTGTTTCAGGTGTTGAGTTCCAGGCTGATTCCTGTATGGTTATGTTAAAAAACTCAATTGCTTTTTCTATATCTTGTTCTGATTTAAGAGGAATATTTAATATTAAATTGTTTTCTATAAGGTTTTTGAATAACGACCAGTTTGTCTTTTTGTTTGTAAGGGCGGGTGTAGTTTGATTTTTGATAAGTGTGGAGCTAATTGTGGCTATTATAGGTATGTGATCTGAGCTTAGATCGATGCGTTCTTCAATATCTGTGTATGAATTTGTTATCCCGTTTGTTATAAAAAAGTCCAATAGATCAGGTTGTCTATTTGGGTCAGAGGGCCAGTAAGTTGGTTTACAAGTAGATAGAGTGCTATAGCCTTTTGATATTATAGTCTTATATAGACTTCTTCCTTTCGGTGTTGTAACCCGGCATCCAAAATGTATATGTTTACTGTTATAGTCCCCACCTGCTATAAATTTTGGGCCGAGACTTTCAAAAAATGTGGAGAATTCCTCTTCTGTGATGTTATGTCTCGGAGGGCAGTAGACAGCACTTACTGTAATTCCTGAGCCATTTTTATTAGTAACATGTACAGAAGTTGCTTGAAGATGGCTTTTTTCATATTTATCGAGCTCGTGGTGCTGTAGGGATTCTTTTATAATTATAGCTGTACCTGCATGAGCTGTACCGTCTGGGTGAGTAGTAAAGTAGCATTTATAACCTTGTATCTTGAAGTAATTTTTATTTGTAAAATGTGTTTCTGACACTAATAGTATATCAATTTTTTCATTGATTAAAAAGATTTCAATTTCAAGGCGTCGTTGAACTAGGCCGTTGGCGTTCCAAAGAGCAATTTTGCAAGGATTATTCATTTTTATTTGTATTAATCAGGCTCGTTAGCAGATTTAGAATCATGCTGTTTTGATTAAGTAGTTGATTGAACATAACTTTAAATTCACTTATTAGTGATGTCAATTGTAGGTTTATATCGTTTTGTTGGCAGTTGTTGTTTTCATTTCGAACTACGTGGGCGTATGTATTATTCCTTTCTTGTTGAAAGTGTTGCGGAGGAAAAGGAGGGAGAGGTGGGGCTGGAGTATTTATATTTTGAGTTGGTTGGCTAATGTTTCCATTATGTTTTGATAGGTCTAGTTTTTGATAAGGTTTACCTCTCATTTTTTGAAGGTCCTTGTAGGTGGAGCATCCTTTATAATTTGCAGGGTGGTTTCCTTGGCAATTTGCACAGACGGCTGGAGTGCTTCTCGGTTTGGTACATGTGGAAGATTCATGGTCTGATCCACATCTTACGCATTTAGATGGTTTGAAACAGTAGGATCTTGTATGGTTGAAGGATTGACATCTTGTGCATTGGGGGATTTCTTTGTTTTTTCTTGGGGGCTCAATAGATATTTTCGTGTTTTGCAGGTAGCTGATATTGTATATTAGTTTATTGTCATCATTGGGCTCAAGATCGACAAAGAATAATGGTAGAGGCTCTTTTGTTTGCCAGTGCTTTACATTTGTCATGTTTCTGACGTCAAAACCTTTCTCGGCTAATTCGCTTTTGATGTCTTCGATATTCACCGAGTGGTGTAAATGTCGGATTACCACTCTAAAAGCTCGGTCCTCTTTTAACTGATAAGTGTGATGAGATATGTTTTTTTCAATGAGATATTTAGTGAGATTTCTATAAGCTTCACTTGTTGTGACGTTGATTTTTATGTTTGTATTTGCCATGGCTTTGCAAATAAATTCATTTTTGTTTATTATTTGTAAAATGCTTTCTGTCATTTTAGCAAAATTAGAAACATTGTAGATGAATATAGGTGGAGGTTTCAGGACCTTAATGTGATTTGTGGGCTTTTCGGGAGTGGAATTTGTGTTTGATTCAGGTGTCTGTGAAAGAGGAGCATATTGATTTGTAAGTGTGATTTCAGGTGGTTTGAACGTAGGATATCTGGTTGGATTTTCGTTGAATTTTCGTTTTTTTACTACTTGCCAGTCGACTGAACTAGAGGTGGTTTCTTCCATGTTTGGTTCATTGTTGGTTTGGGTAACAGATTGACACATCGTTTTCATTTTTGTTGAGTTATATCAATCGTAAGTAATAATCAAATTGAGAAAACAAACTAATTCACTACATAGTAATGCATAAAATATTTTTAAATATTATAATATTTTATATATATAAACTTAAGCTTTATTTTCCGAGCTGGATTAGATTAGAAATAGATCGAATTTCGTAGGACTAATCCGGTCGGAGGTTCAAGCTCGAATGATAAGAATTGTAATTGAAAATATTTTTTTGCCGAAAATAGTATAGTTGTTGATTCATAAAGAGAAATCAATGAGGTTGTGCCCATCAGCTTGATTCAGATAATATATAACGTATATAAATATGTATATGTTGCATAAAAACCCGTTTTTTAGTAAAACGGGTTTCACTAAGTTAAAACGTGTTTCAATGAATACCTTTGTGGCAACTAGAATTCAGTGATATTGGTTGAGTTTGTTTCAAAGGTCTAGAATCTTGTATTTCTGACCTTCTCCGCCTCATTTTGGATGTTAATTTTGAAAAATTTTAAACGAAAATGTCAAAAATTACATCCTTTACAACTTTGCTTCTAATTTTGAACATTTTCGTTTAAAGAATTTTGAAAAATAAACACCCAAAATGTGGCGGGAAGGTCAAAAATGAAGATTCTAGACCTTTGAACCAAACTCAACCAACATCAGTAAATTCTAGTTGCCACAAAGGTATTCAGTGAAACGCGTTTTAACTAGTAAGAACCCATTCTTACTAAAAAACGGGTTTTTACTGCAACATATACCAGTATATTATATATATATATATATATAATTTGTTTGTTAGAGACTATAGTTTCGAAGGTTTGATAATCTGTGTTTCAAATATCTCGATTGGATGTAGGTAAATTCGCTTTTCTAATAGCAAGCTGGTCACATACTATTTGTTTAAATGTGACCAGCTTGCTATTACTGACAAAAGTAATTTACCTACATCCAATCGGGTATTTGAACCTATGAGAAATAACAGATAAAATATTTATAATTAAAAGGACTAATAATGAACGTCAACATATATATATGGTTTATAAATTATGTTTCCTACATTTGAGTCAATCGCGAATCAAATGCAGGTGATTTTTGTCAAATATTAAGTGAAAATAATATCTGAACTTATATATTTCTAACTTGAAATAATGAAGTTAAATAAATTTAAATTTTCTCATTAATATTCGAAGAATAATATCATATTAACGAGAATTGTTTTGATCACGCTTTTTGAAAAAGATATATCAATGATACACAGCGGATGAAGCTATTGGAGTCTGCGGAGTCTTAAGTCTGTACCAAGAGAGAAAAGATATGATCCATTTAACTATAATCCAACGTCATTTTGCGTATAGCACCGCACGACACTCGGATGGATCACCGGGCTATACGCAAAACGACTTTGGATTGTAGCTAAATGGATCATATCTTTTTCTCTCTTGGTACAGACTTAAGACTCAGCAGACTCCAACACTTCAACCGCAGTAGTCTCGCGATATATATCTTTTTCAAAAAAGCGTGATCAAAACAATTCTCGTTAATATGTTAATTATTCTTTGATATATTAATGAGAAAATCTGGAACAAATTTAATACAGTTATTCTTTTAAAAACTGTGAGTAAACTTTTGTATCATTTTGATTCAAACTACATAAATTTATTTGAAATTATATATTCTACAAGCTGTAGGGTGTGCCTCCGGCATTTTTGATCAAAATTCTCTACAGTTGATTCGTGATTGAATCAAATGTAGAAAACATTCGGTTTTATATAGAGATGTTTCATCTCGCACCAACACCACAATCTCTACTAATTATTTTAAGAAAGGAATTATAAAGCAAATATTTTCAAGTTTTCAAAATTCCATTGATAAACGTGTAGATTTTTAATAAACATTTCTAGATAAACGATTTGTATTTATATATTAGTATATTTAAAAAATGTATACATATGTATAAGTTTGAACTGCAAACAGCGTACTGAGTCTAGAAAAGGTTTCACTTTTTCCTCCAATTTTACTATTATAATGAGTCGTGTTTAAGGGGGGGGGGGGGGAGGAGTTCTATTGCACTTTCAAATTCTGTTAGAGAATCGACGGATGAGAACAACGCAATTCAAGTGAGCAAGTTCTCGTTAATGTAAATTTTTAAGTGGATCAAAAATTGGCTCTCGGCAACAGGAGAGAGAAGCCGCCCTCTCGGGTCACCTGTCCCTGATACCAAGCAAACATCGATGGCAGAGCCAGAGGGGATTCCCGGACAGCGCCCAGGACACGCCCTCACCCAGACCAGCGCATGCGCAGGGCCTGATTCTGTGAAAGGGAAATAATTCATTCCAAGTAGTTGAACTAATTCGACAGCTTATTGAACATACCGAAATATCATTTATGAAAAAGACTCTTGCTATGTAGATAGAATTATTTTTGTTTTGTTTTATTTTAGTATCTTAATACAAAACAATGCAAGAGATTGTTTAATTATGTTTAAAACAAAACAAAGAAGGAAATTGTTTAATTATAATTTTTAAAAATTAATAAAATAATAATAAATAAGCTGACGTGTTCTGATGTGGCCATCCACTTAACTTTACCATAAAACCTGGCCCCTCACTTATAAATAATATTTAATAAAATTATTTATAATCATGTAGGGGAGGGGTTAGTTTTTGCATTTTTAGACTCCTGGGGGCCCACTGATTATGTATACAAAATTTGGTTGAGTTTGGTACAAGAGCCTATATTTTCATTTTTTGACCATACCCCTCCCATTTTGGGCGGTTAGATTTTGCATTTTTAGGCTTCTGGGGACCCACTAATTATGTATACAAAATTTGGTTGAGTTTGCTCAAATGGCCTAGATTTTTAATTTTTATCCCTCCCTCCATCCCCCTTAATTTTGGGTCGATATGCACCGAAATCTAATCAGCTCTTAATCTCAATGGACCAAAACTACGTGTGAAATTCACACACTAGTTTTTGAGCTAGCTCGTCCACAAAAATTTGGTAACACACAGACTTAGATATTGGCTTTCAGAGTGTTTGGACGTGTGCTAGTGAGCTCCTGCTTTTTTCGGAATTTTAACTGGTGATTTTGAACCCATTTCGTCGGGGTTGGTGTTATCAGATGTGGTTTTTGATCCTCTTTTGAATTGACTTTTTGTGGAATCGTTCGGTCCATCGTTTCGCGAATAGCACCTTTATTGCTGTATTGTGTTCTCATATTTCCAGCTAGGGACAGATTCATTAGTGCGGGTGGTTATGCTTTAATCCTTTAATCTTTTAATCGGTAATATATTTTTAACAGTGCATTGACTCTCGATAATTTGGGCTTCATTGGGCTTCCCCAGAATCTCACTCATTTGAGAATTATTTCCAGAGCTGGTCCTGTCCCCTCCCTTGTCTCGATCAGCCTCGACGACGTCACCACTTGTCCCTCTTGATTTCATGGTGCATTGAATTGTAAATATTTTTTTATTTTTTATTTCTGTTTGTTTACTATTTATCTGGTGTATTATTTTTAATAATTGTTTTTGATAATTATAAGGAAATATTTATATATTTATCAAACCTCGATGGCCAATTCAAACTGTGGTCACTGTGGGAAGAGAATTGGTCCCAGGGCATCCTATATAAATTGCGGGGGTGATTGCGGAAGGGCTTTCCATCTTGAATGCGCTAAAATTAAGGAGGAGGACTTTAATCTCATGATATCTCTGGATGGTTCTTCTAAGTATTATTGTTTAATATGCACAAGGAAAGGCCGCTCATCTGGATCTCGGACTGGCTCCCCCTTACCAAATATAGGGGCGGCCCCGGCTCCTGACAGAATGGACACCGTTTTGGAGTTGTTGTACTCTGTTCGGGAGGAGACGTCTGCGCTCAGGGATGAGAGTGACCTCTCTTAAAGGTGAAGTTACCTCTCTTAGAAGTGAAGTGACCTCTCTCAGGGGTGAAAATGGGGAGCTCAAGTTACTTATGTTTGGCTTGAGTTCGAGTTCTTGTGGAGGCTCGCTCGTGGCTGGCTCAGTCCCCCCGGCTCATGCTGGCACTCGTTTTGGCTCGGTTTCGTCGTGGGACACAACCATTGATGGCTGCTTCAAACAACACGTCTGAATATGTCCCGTCGCGAGAGCTTGGACAGCGGAAGACTCATGAGGAGTCTTCTAAAGTGAAAAAAACCAACTATTTATTTTATGTAAGGGATCGAATACCGCCCCTACGGACGGGCTGGGTGAAAAGCCACTAAGAAAGGCCGTCTTTGTTACTGCGACTTGCTCTGACACTTCGGAATCGATTCTCGGGGACTATATTAGGAGCGACCTCAGGATTGAGTCCGGCGGAATGTATCAGGTTTAAGGCAAGGTTCGATAGCTTACTCGTCTTTTCACATCTCAGTCGAGGAATCCGAACCTAGAGAGGATTCTAGATCCTGATGCTTGGCCTGAGGGCATTTTATTATCTTTATTCTTGGGTAGGTTAAATGATAACCAGAGATATATCTCAAAAACGGGGTAGCAACCCAAAGCCAAGAGAAAGATTAGTATATTACCAGAACATCGGAAGCATGAGGGGTGAGCTGGACCGGGTCAGGTTGTCTGCTGCGACGGCGGAGAATAAGGGTTTGACATTTGTCTATCAGAATGTTAATCGTTTTTCTGGCAAAATCTTAGATGTTGAACTATTGATTGACAAGTACAATATTCAAGTGTTGTGCCTGACGGAGACATGGTTGAAGGCGGATAAAATGTCTTTTAGTGTCAATGATTTTGGAGTAGCAAGTGTCTTTAACAGAGAGTCTGCTAGGGGTGGGGGAGTCTTGATACTGTCTAAGTTCAATTTGAAATTTAAAGATAGAGTCGATATAGTCGGACACTCGATAGAGCGTGTTTGTGAGATGCCTGTGCGGAGATAGAGGAATATCTGGTGCTGTGTGTTTACAGGCCTCCAGCGTCGGACTATTCCTTGTTTCTGACTACACTTGAGGATGTTTTGGATAAGGCTTTCAAATCTAATAAGGAATTGGTGGTCTCTGGTGACTTCAATGTTGATTTTTTGCTGGACTCGGGCGAGAGGGCTGGGTTGGTTTCTCAGTTTGAGTCGTTTGGTTTGAGGTGCCTTTTTGGAGAGCCCACCAGGGTTACTGTGGGGTCAGCCACGTGCATTGATAATTTACTAATTGGTTGTAAAATAATGAATAGATTGGTAATAGTTGGTGCCCCGTCGGATCACAAGGGTCTTTTGATTAAATTGTTTCAAAGAGACGGAGCAATAAATGATAATTCTATAGAGCTTAGATCTTTAAATGAAAATAAACTGGAGAGGCTGAGGTCTCGGGTAGAATGTGGATTGCCATTAGTTCAGCTTAGATCCTGTGACCCAGATTATAATTATGAGACCCTTTTTTCGGGGAATACTTGATCAATTCAACAAAATATGTAAAATGAAGAAAGTCAAAATGAATAAAAAGTTAAACTTCAGTGACTGGGCAACTAAAGGTATAAGAATCAGTGGGGATGTTTTATATGATCTCTACGATAGAAAATCCACAACTGATGATGAAAATTTTCATGATTATGTGAGGAAATATTCTAGATTATTTAAATTAATATGTCATCAAGCTAAGGCTATGCACATTGGGGATAAAATAAAAAATTCCACTAATAAAATAAAAGCAGTTTGGAAAATTATTAACACTAAAACAGGTAGAGATAGATGTTCTAGTCAATCTGTGACCCTGAAAATAAATGACGAGCTTGTTTCAGATAAGTTGATAGTTGACAAAACTTTCGAAAATTTTTTTGCAAATGTTCCCATGGAAATCACAAAAGGTCTGGCTTCCTCTTCTCAAGTTGCTGAGTCATTGTTAAGAAGGAATATTAAAATTGATGTACCGGACTTTCATTTTAAATATGTGTCTGCTCATGAAATTATCAAAACATTCAAACTTTTGAATGTTAAGAAAACCGAAGACATTTGGGGTCTATCAGTTAAAGTAATTGAATCAATTATAGTGGTAATTGCGCCTTTTCTGGCCATAATACTATATAGATTAGTCCAGATTAATTTGTAACAACGCAGACGTAATGCTGCCGACAGGGAGCGCCGTTGGTATATTTGCGGCAAATTTGAAATATAATCGTAATTTGGACTCGAATTTTGAAATGAAACACTCCAATTGATTTTAAATTAAGAAACATTAAATATATTGATAATTATTCCTCCTCCTCGCCCCCCTCACCACTCAAAAATTAAATATTCAATTTGCTTTTCTTTGCGCACAGAAGAAGAAATTAATCACAACTTATTTGATTTATATTTTATTATATATTATTTGTTTATTTTTTAATAATTTGCCACTTTTTTATAATTTTTTAAAAATCTAAATTTTGTTATTCTTATTTTTTGATTTTTATAAAATTGAACGACTTAAGACACGCATGCACGAGTTTCTCATGGCAATACTGGAGCAGCCTGTCATACAAACAACACCTGATCTCTTTTAAATATTTGGAGCCTTATATCGATTATCGATCCCAAATTTAAAAAAAATGATATACCTAATATAATTCTCCTCCTCACACGATCCCACTTATTTAAATAAATCTACATATTTCCACACAAAAAATATCACAATGCTGTAGATTATAGAAAAAAAATACTCCCAGAATTATATCGATAGAGCCTCATTTCTGTAGCTGTATCAGGACGAAAATGGGGCGAAACTTTTAAGAGAGTATGTATTTTCGTGAGTTTACAGGTATACATTTGGAGTGTGGTTTTTTAAGAGGAATAAAATTTTTGGACCGAGACGCCGCCCGCCAGGGCACCAGCCCGGAGGACCGATCTTCGAGGGCGTGCCGAAGGCACGCACGAAAATCTCGTAATATAATAATGGACATTTGTAGATTATAGACTAAAGTTTTATGCCAATACATTTATTTTATAAAAAATGTTATTTATAAAGAGAAATCAGACAAGAAGTACAAACTGTTACTTTTGTCCCCGGTCTCCCCTAGAATATATTTTATAGTAATTAAAAAGACTGATGATGAAGATCAAACCTTTGAAACTATAGTCTCTAACTAATAAATGATATATACCTATACATATTTATATTATTTGTTATATATTCCTGTAGTGGCGCTGGCGGTGCCAGCCTTCTTTTCGGTTAGGCGACACCGCAGAAAAATTTCGAGGGTGGGGAGCAAAGATGTGCATTATTTTGGGTAATAAATTAGATACTTTGGATTTGTGAAATTCAAACTACAATTAAAAAATTGGATAAAAAATATTATATTTATTTCAAACTATATTTTACTCAGAAACACATGATTATTGATTATAGAACCGAAATCATTAAAAAAAACGCTATTTTTCTATTATTAAGTTTAGCGACAAAAGAATTTATAACTACATCTAAGTTCAATGCTTTTATAATATTTTTTTCAATGTACGAAATTCCTAAATCTGTGAGCCTCTCTTGTGACATTGTGGTCCTTAAATAATTTTATCTAATGGGTGTTTATATTTTTTTCCTCAATTGCTCATTTTAGTAGGTTTGGCGGACGGTTGGGCAAGAGCAATTTGCGTTGGGCGGTCGCCACACCTCGCCCAATCCTGGCGCCGCCACTGATTTAGAGAGACGAAATACGTTATTTGTTTTGAAATAAAGTCAAAAAATTTAACTTTAACACCCTCGATAAATCTGAAATGTGTACAAAAGGTCTCTCCTGTGGTCTGAATTTTTGATCTTCATTGAAAAATAAACTATTTATTAATTCCCAAGATGTTTTTATCGATTCTAATACAAGGGTAGTTAGAGAGACGAAATACAATATTTGTTTTTATATATGGTAAAGCGACAAAATTTAACTTTGAAACCCTCGAAAAACGTGAAATGTAACAAAGGGCCCCCTTGTGGTCTGGAATTTTGATTTTCATAGAAAAATAGACTATTAATTCTCAAGATATGTTTATCGATTATAATACAAGTGTATTTAGAGAGACGAAATACGTTATTTGTTTTGACATAAAGCGAAAAAATTTAACTTTAACACCCTCGATAAATCTGTAATGTATACAAAGGGTCCCCTCTGTGGTCTGGGATTTTGATTTTAATTGAAAAATAAACTATTAATTCCCCAGTCAAAAGAAGATGTTGAATAAATAACCAATAATAATAATTATCATTATTTTGTTGATGGCGTTTTCAGCTGCCGGGGCAATATAATAATTAAAAATGATATTGAGGATAAAATGTAATTTCTATTTGCAGCAGGATTAAATAAAATTGAAATGAATGATAATTTATTTAATTATTTGTTTATTTTGTTAGTGTTTCGGCTCTGCTCCGGACATCATCAGAGCATTGGTGTGGACAAAGATACCACTTTTGAGATTTATTTTAATTTTAATTTATAATGGCTTCAAATATAAATCGTCCATTTTCGCTGAAGAAAGAAGAAAGTTCGGCCATCAGTGTAGGTCTTTGTCTATAAAGAATTGATTGTTGACACTATGGTAAATAAACTAACCAATCAAAATAATTAATAAAATTATATAAATAGAAATCCTTCAGTTTGGAAACTTTTATCAAGGAACGAAAGTTCTTGCCATAGCTGAACATAAATCTCGATTTACTTTTAATTAAAACAATACCTCTATTCTTTAGGAAGTTCATTCAAATAAAAATTTGAAACAAAAATGCATGGACAACATGGAGAGATAATATGAGGAACATGACCAAAGAATGTACCATAAAAGAGTAGAGAAAATTGTTCAAGTTTTATACCTCAGGGTACAATTCTTAGCCCATTGCTTTTCATTGTCTCTATTAATGACATCTTTAATTTCTTACCTGAAAATTGTTTGGTGTCATATGCTGATGACACGGCTGTCTTGTGTGCGGGAAAACCTTGGGATGAGGTAGCTACAGTAATAACAGGTTGGCTGAGAATGCTTTGTACATGGATGAAAGCGAATCAACTGTCACTTAATACTGATAAAACGACTTTCATGACCTTTGGCTGTTATCGAGATAGTATACCTGTGGATATTAAATTGTATATTGATATTAAAGAAATAAAAAGAGTTGCCTATTGTAAATATTTGGGTATCTATAGGTATAGATTATACACTGACATATGGGATGGAACTATCACATAAAGTAAATTACTCAATAAATCCAGATATATAAGTTGTGTGCAATATTAAATCCAAGGGCTATGAGGGTAATTTATCAGGCTCTGTTTTTAGAGTGTAATTAACTATGTATAATTGTATGTGGAGTACATATGATAATGCAACGAAAGCAACTAATCACTATACTGACTAGACTTTTAAAAAAATTAGGTGCAATCTGTCTTGCGTATTGATAAATCTTTATTGTTAACTCTGTTGTTTGTTATTATGATGTGTGTAAGATGATGTTAGTATGATGAACAGAGTGACAGAACTAGATAGACATAGATCAATTGACCTGCCAATATGTCAATTACCCCCAAAAAATGCCTATTTTGTGGTAATTAAATATTTTAATAAACTACCAAATGATCTAAAACAGTGGTTCCCAACCTGGGGGCGATTTGGGTTATCAGGGGCCGATAATTGAGTAAGGGGCGATTGGGGGGTGATACTTGAGTAGGGGGCGATTGGGGGGCGATACTTGAGTAGGGGGCGATTGGGGGCGATGAGTATTCAAAGGGGGAAAAATTAAAAATACCCTCACGTGCAAAGAAATGAAATCACTTCTCTTGCGAGTTGTTAAATTTAAGTTTCATTCACAAATATAAATAATATGTTATATTAATATTTTTTAGAAAAAATATTTAAATTTCTAATAAATTACAAAGAAACATACTGTTGTGAAAGCGGCATTTAGAGTATTTTTTTCTTGATAATAATATGATTGTTTTTAATAGTAATATTTCGGAGTAGCTGGCGGCATGTCCTTTGATGCTGGAATGTGCCTTATTTGATAATAGGATGGTGGGACTTTACAATTCCCACTTTTTGAACCTCAATAAATTTAATTTATGTTTGTCATATTTTGGGTCAAGAGATTAAGTCCTGTCGGAAGGCTTTTTAACTGAAGGAAACACCAGATGTCAATAATAAATTCATTGATTGGGGTTTTTCTAAATTTCGACTCTGCGTGGAATTTCCAAGAGAGTAATTTCTAGAAAATAGGCAAGTTTTAATATTTTGAACGCCCCATAATTAAGGATCCAACCAATAAGAAGGTTTTGGGGAATTTCCACTCAAAAAGTCCATCAATTTTCAAGACACAAGCAAGTCAGCTTTTAAGTCAGTAGAAGTTCATGCACTATGGATTCAAAGAAGAAGTGTCGTCAATACTCAGCTGAATATTTAAAATTCGGTTTTATCGCGTCACCGCAAAATGTGCAGTTTCCACATTGTCTTTTGTGCGATAAAACATTTACTAGTAATGAAGCCATGAAGCCTTCGCGAATGAAAGATCATTTATCAAGAGTACACAGTGATAAAGAGAGTAAAGAACTTAGTTATTTTCAACACCTCAAAGCTAAAGCTGCTAAACGTCCTAATGTGAGTGAATTATTTAAAAAACGAACAATCGATCTTGACAAAGGTTTTCTTGCTTCTTACGAGGTGTCTTTATTGATCGCTAAATGTGGTAAACCTCACACAATTGGCGAAACTCTTGTTTTACCGGCTATCAAAAAAATTGTTGAAATCATGGTAGGCGAGGGCCCTAGTAATAAGATAAGTCAATCGATTCCTTTGAGCACCAATACTGTTTCCAGGCGAATTGACGAAATGGCCACGGACGTTGAATCCAAACTCACGAATTTGTTGAAAAAAATAAATTTGCATTGCAGATTGATGAATCATCTGTGATTGATAACAAATCAATTTTATTAGCTTATGTGAGGTTTATCAATGAACAAAAGGAAATTACCGATGAAATGTTGTTTGCTAAAACTTTGATCACTGATACGAAGGGATCGTCGATTTTTAAAGTGGTGCAAGATTATTTTGAGGAAAAAGAGATTTCCCTAACAAACGTGAGCGCTTGCGAAACAGACGGTGCTTCTGCCATGTCAGGTCGTCATGCTGGGTTTCTAGCCCACCTTAAGAAACAAGTGCCAGAGGTCATCACTATTCACTGTGTGATTCATCGTCAACACTTAGCTGCGAAAAAATTGGGTGGTGTCCTGTATGAAACCCTACAACTGGTTATTACTGGTGTCAATAAGATCAAAGCTAATTCCTTCAATGACCGTCTGTTCCAAAAACTTTGCCATGAAAATGATGAGGAATTCGAACGCTTGCTTCTACATACAGCAGTGAGGTGGATTTCCAAAGGAAACTGTTTGCGCCGTTTCTTCGAATTATTTGACACGATTACTGAGTTTCTCGACAAGTCTGGTCTTCTTTTAAGTGAGAATTTGAAGTATCGCAAGTTGGAACTTGCGTATCTCACTTTTCAAACTTTCATTTATTTTTTCAAATTTTAACTGTCAACTTTCTTAATTTTTCCAGATCCAATTTAAAAATGAAAACATGTACTCCTGTTTTTTAAATGTACGTCAATGATCTTAGTTACAATAATTATTTCACTTCTTTGTTTTCAAAAAAATCTGTAAAAAATGTCCATTTTAATTTTTTTTCTATTTTATTTAAGAGTGACCGGATAAAACTGCTTTGTTTTTGTTTTTTATATACGGTAATAAAATTGTTTAAAATAACACAACTGCTTTATTATTTACACTTTACTTCAAATTAAAATTAGGCATACAATGAAAATGAAAAGGGGGCGATAGGTGTTAGTCAACCTCCAGAAAGGGGCGATGGGCCACAAAAGGTTGGGAACCACTGATCTAAAATATCTGTCGTGTAACAAGAAAGTAATGAATTCAAAATTGGTTATCTCTGTGATTCACCCTGTGATATGTATGTAAATGTTGAATGTGAACTAATGGTTAGGAGTGTTCACCATATTTTATTTATTGTAATTGTTTGTAAAATTAAATGATGATTAATTTCAATCCGGTCCTATGAACAGTTGACTTGTCAACTCTATAGAACACGACATATTGAATGTTGTGTATTTTCTGGATAGATAAATAGATAAATATAAACTAGGTTAGTTAAGATATATAGGTATATAATTCAAGGGGAGTGAGATAATTCGAAATACTCAGAAAAAACGCTTGTCGGATCCCTAAGAAAAAAACCAAATCCAGGTAGGAAAGATAATGATTTCGGTTTTTATTAAAAATACAGTGAATAACTATTTCTATAGTATTTCCACTGGGTAATTCAATCAGAAACTCTCAGATCATTATTCTAAACACAAAAGTATTAATATCAACAACAATACCACCAACAACATCAACACGAACAACAACGAAATTGTTTATTTGTTGGACTTATAGATTTACTTATAACTTTACTTACAAAAACGGCAATATAGCATCATCAACAACAAAATTGTTTATAGGGTATGTCTACTTGAATAGTCTCGATAGAAAAAGTCTTTTTCTAAGGTAAGTGTGAGACTATATAAAAACAAAATTATAAAGATTTTGATAGTAAGTTTAAATAAATAAAATATGTCAAATTGAAAGATTTTTGTGCCGAGGGTAGCAGAATTTTTATATATTGAAGGAGACAATTGTTCAAAATTGCCACAATTTTTCACTGGTCAAATCAGTAATTTCATCATCGCACTCGGACCTCTATTGTCGGCATTTGAAACTTCACTCCCCACCGCCTTTTTGCTCTCGAGGCCCTGGCTTATGCTCCCACTCGTTCTTATTCATACAACTACCACAGGGTAAACATCTCTTAAAATTACTCTATGTGTGTTATTCGCTAGTTGTATGGGCCTGAAAGGTAAGAATATTCTGATAGCTAAAATTCATATCCTATACGTGTTCATTTCTTTAATTATTTTTCTCTTTCATCCTGGAAGGTTCTTCACTAGTAGGTCCAGAAACCACCCAAGGTTTTTCTTCAATATCGCTAAGCCGTGCTTAGCAAAATTATGTTTTTTGGCGCCCGCTCGCTTGGTGACCAACAAAACCTATATCGCTCCTTTGCACTAATAAGCGGCAAGAAACCAACCCTTTTCTTTCTGGACAAATACAGAAAGGGCATTTTGGCGCTCAATATCTTGAGCAGCGCCCGCAGGCCCTACACACGGCGCATTCAATTTTGTGCAAGGCATCACGGAACGGGACCCAGGCTCCAAATGGCCTGTACCTTTCCTAAACACTCTTCTTGATCCATCCCCACCACACTCCACAATATCCAAACCTTCCCCTTTGTTGATTACTGAATAAATTTTATATAAACGTTAAATTGTTTTACCTTTTTATTTCATACACTTTTGAAGAGAACTAACCTTGTCTTACCTCCATTTTTTTGTTCTTTTACAGGATATCATATATGTATAGCATTAATTAACTAGATAATCACAATAGCCCCTATCGAAACATTTCTTTTATTATAAAGTAAAAAACAGCTTCATTGAGGCCTTACAACCCTCATAACAAAAAGGAGCGATACTTTCAAAACAACAATAAAAGAGTGTGTCTTCTGCTGGAATTATACATTTTATTTATAACGAGACTATAGTTTCGAAATAAAATTTATAATTCCAGCAGAAGACACACTCGTTTATTGTCTCCTTCAATAAATAAAATATGATTGTCTAAAATAGACAATTCACATTTTGATTCTTTCGATGAAAAGTAAGCCGATATAAATTTTTGTGCAGCATTAAATTCATGTCGATTAATTAATTATTCTCTTCAAACGCCAAATCTCACGGTACCGCGACATTTCAGCCCCCGACAAAATATCATTATATATAATTAAATATTTTTATATATTTTTTTTAAATTCTAAAATTGCCCCCTATCATCTAATTCCTCACCTAGGAGGAGATATATTATATTCCCGGATTATCAGTATTATAAACTGATCCTAACTACTAAAGCCATGTTTCAGGTTGTTTATCCTAATTTTTAATAAATGTATGATGTCTATGGTACGTGAAAATAAAACACAGAGACACACTACGTACCAAAGAGAAAGAAAGAAAGATAGAGAGAAATCCCTTCCCTAGTAGGTATTAGTGTCAGTAGTTTATCTATACCTAATGGACATATACATTACTAAACATCGATTAGACAATCCACACACCTTTCTATTCTATTCATTCCTAATTTCTAAACAGTGCAAATCCTTTTCAGGCCTTTTTGATTATCATTTGGATAATCAAAAAGCGGAGACTGCGATGTCCCTCGGTGGTCAGGGTAAAATGGATGAATGGACAGTGATTGCCTAAATGAGGAGAGAGAAAGACATCAATAACACGACCCGAGAAGACATGAGATCGAGGTTTACTTACACCAACCTATAATATAACCACCCGTCATCAGCATCATCCATTTTACTCAGGACAGCCATCCTTCCTTCCTTCCTTCCTGTCTTAGAAGGTGCAGGCATGGTTGCATGGGCATGCGTTTGGTAATCGAGGGTCACTGAAAATCCTATTCTAACTAATTTAACTAATGAAAAAAAAATACTAATTTCTTTTATAGATATGTAGCTCGAAACGTCGTAGTTATATTATTTATTGTTGTGTTCAAAAAATAGTTATAATTAATTATGTGTGATTTTAATAAAAATTTATCCTTCAATTTCTTTAATAATGTGTAAATTAATTTAAAATTTGATTTAGATATAGGTACTATAAATTGAAGAAAATAAAATAATCTGTGAATTTAAAATGAAAAAATATGAATTGAATTTATTTAATTAAAATAAAAATTAAATCTACTTTACTTTTAATTAAAGTTTTATACAATTTTTAAAATAACTATTTTCTATATTCTATACTTATAAGGGATAAAGATGAGAACCTGTGTCTGAAATAGAGAAAAAAAGAAAAAACATCCCACGTTCTAAGAAGCCATTCTAATGCCTTTTAGTAATCAAACTAGCTAAGTACCTATATAAGTAAAGATTTCGGTATTGAAATCGGGGTTTTTAAAAATAAAAAGAAATTTTCTTTTTAAATTTATTTTATTTATTTGCTTCACTTTTACAATTTATATTGTTAAGACTGTTAAATGAGTTTTAATTTTTATTACTAGAAGGAAACACTTTAGAAAAAACCGTCCGGGACAATTTGAATGGGGACTCGGGGAAGACTAAGGCTCACACGAGTTGTGAGCAATGATGATGAGAGCGGTGCTCAATGGGCTTTATAGTAAAATATCGTGCTGTGTCAGCAAGCCAAGTAGTGACCCTACAAGGGGTTAACACATCAGATTCAACTCTATAACTTATAAAAATATATATATATATATATATATACAGGCTGTTTCAGGAGGAATAGTAAATACTTGTTGGTGCCATATAACATGTGTCCAATTTTTATTGAATACAGAGATACAGATGAGTTCAATGCATTTTCGTTCCGTGCCTTGGTACACCGGTTGCTCTGGGTTGCTATGGGCGTATTTATCGAATGTCAGCAGTAGAGTGTTGATATTCAAGTTGTGAAGTTGTGCTTTAGTTTACATTGAAGTTTTCATTGTGATTTGTTAGCCAAGGATACTGTACTGTAGCGTGTAAACATGCCTTACGTATTTACATATGCTGAGTATGACGATTTGTGTATATAAGCCCTAGAATATCGTATTGTTTCTCTCCATTGTTAACATTTTTAATAAGTTGTTGTAGGGAAATAAGGACAATAGCTTTTACAAATAATTTTTATTTTTTGCCAACGTTTCGTCAACTTTGTTGACTTCATCAGAGCTCTAAAAATGAAAGGCCTCAATTAGTAAATGTTATAACAATTTTTAAATCAAAAATAAACTTTGATCTCAAACCACCTCAATGCATAAAAAACAAATCAAACACACACAAAAAACTCATTTTACATACCAAATAAATTAACTTCTTTGGATATTTGTCATTTTATTAATATTCATTCTTAGCAAACACATAACGCCAGTCATCACACAGATTGAAAATATTTTCCCATTTAAATCCCAAAACATCTTTCTTTGTTCTCTTCTATATATACAGTTTTATCATTTTATTTTTTCTCAAAACGAAAAAACGAAAAACACCAGCTTCACACAAAAAATAAAAATAACTAAAACAGTAAATTGAACAAAACAAATTTCAATTTACTCTTTTAGTTATTTTATTTAAGGAGGTTCTTTCGCGACAATCCACACAAAAAGTTTTAGCCTCGTAACCACTCTATAAATATGAACGGAACTAAAATTTTAGGTTATGTTTTTTAACGTGACTGTAGCACTCACACTACGAAATCTCTATATGGATACACACATACTTGCCGGATCGTTTCCAAGCCATTGTACTTATATCCCCTCCACTAAAAATAATCGCCCAAATATGTTTTTTTTGTTTTTTATCAAAACTACGTGGTAAATAATTTCTATTGTTTTTTTAAGTTACTCCGAATATATTATTCTAACAAATATTAGTTTTTCATCAAGATGGTAAAAGTCTTTCAATGAAAAAAATAAAATAATGATCATATCCCCACCCTTTCCCTATCTACCCTATGTAAAAAATGTCATTTTTAATTGCAATTATTTCATGTTTGGTGTGGTAAATCGTCTTCAAATTTTAACAGTATGTGTATTATGCTTTTAATGACTTATATTCCAAGTTTCAAAGACTTCTTTGAATTTTTGCATTTATGAAAGAACTACTTTAACGAAACGTTGGCAAAAAATAAAAATTATTTGTATAAGCTATTGTCCATATTTCCCTACAACAACTTGTTATTATAATCGATGGACATAAATAATCAGCTTAGTTGGACACGCCACGGCGGTCCTAAGTTAATGGTGGACTTACCTCTGGCTGAAGTGAAGTTTAACTCTTAATTGCTATCTCTCTGACATCGGTCACATGATCCCAACAATACTTAATTAATAATTTATTCTTTTCTAATTATTTTATAAATCACTTGTTAGCTGTTCATTAAGAAGCAAACAAGCAAGACCTTCTGCTTCAGATCACACAAACTTAACTTTATTAATAACTAACTAACTTTTCAATCGTACATACAGTAAAAGTTTGTATCTGGTTGACCAACTGGTGGACGGAGTCACATAACTGACAAATTGATTTTTATATCAGTGTCGCATCTTTAGAGTTTTCCAGCACATTCACAGTTGGCCTAACTAATAGTTAACATTTTTATTATTTTCTTCTATTATTTATATTCAATGTATATATTCAAACCCGACCTTAAAATAAAAACGCAGTTTCTTTTAAACTTGTCTATGATTTTCTTTTGTCCTGTCCTAAGCTATAGCCTTCCTCTCACCATTAAACCATAAGCTGTTTTAAGTCGGGCTTCCAGGTCTTCGTTCACAGCTGCTCTCCCCATCAAGCTCTTGGTGTTCGCCCGAACTACTATAAAAACATAGAAATAATTTCATTATAAAAAAGCAAAGCATATCGTGGACTTATTGCGAAAAGTCACTAAGAATTTGGGCTCTCCCCCGAGCTCGAGAGCATTCTTTCAAACAGCTCTATTAAAGTCGAGGTTGATGGAATATCATCCTCGTCCTTCAATACTAATGCTGGAGTCCCTCAGGGCTCAGTCATTTCTCCTACACTCTTTATTATCTATATTAATGACCCTCTTAAACTTACCCTCCAATCCTATACATTGTTACGCTGACGATAGCACCCTCCATAATGCTCAATCCTCACTAAACAATGGCGCAAAAATAGCTTCCTCGGGAAAATTTAGATTTAAGCAGGCTTAAAAAAATGGGGATCTCACAACTTGGCAAACTCTACTGCTGGCTAAAACTTCATTTGCGCGAAATACACGATTTTCTAAGATTCAACAATCCTACGCGTAAGCTGGATACTAATCGAACAAACGCATACGGCAATTTATATATAATATAATATGTTAGTAAAATGTTGATGTTTTATTGAATTATCATTTCACCTTGTGATTTTTAACAAGTATAATTTCAGATACAATTGAATAAATAAAATCGGTGTCAAGCGGATGTGCCTAAATAGATGTTTTTTAATTTAGCTGAACAGAACGGGAAAAATTTAATATTCAATTAAATCATCATCATCATCATTGAGTATACAGTCCTAAGACTGGTTTGATGCAACAATCCGTCTCCACTCGACTCTGTCCCCCGCCAGCTGTTTGACCTCTCTAAATGTCTGGCATCCCATATCCCCAATTATTTGGTTGAAATATCTCTAATCTGGGTCTTCCCCTTTTCTTTCCCACCTCCCCTCCAAGATATCCCTAAGGAGTCCCCCATGTTTCAGTGTGTGCCCCATCATCTGACCTCTTCTCTTCTTCAGACTCTTCCACAAGGTTCTTCTTTCTCCGATTCTTCCATGACCTTCTTCATTTGTAATTTTATCCATCCATTTGATATTCATCATTCTTCTGTAGCACCACATTTCGAAAGCCTCTAATCTCTTTCTCTCCGCTTTTCTAATTGTCCAGGCTTCACACCCGTACATGGCTATGCTCCATACATATGTCTTCAATAGCAACTTCCTGTTTTCTAAGCTGATTGAGGAGGAGCATAGTAGTTTTTGTTTTGAATTAAACCCCATTTTTGCTTGGGCAATTCTTGATTTAATTTCGTTTTCGCTCCTCCCATCCCATGTTATTTTACTTTCTAGGTAGCGGAATTCTCTTAACTCCTTCTAGGTTTTCTTGGTTCAATTAAATAATAAATAATATTTGTTTGTTTGTTATTTAAGCGTTCCTTTCAAGTATCCCACCAAAGGCTTCATTTGCGCGAAATACACGATTTTCTAAAATTCAACACCCCTCGAATTTTACACTTTTATGACTTGAAAACCTACTACTAATAATAACAACAGCCTTGTTCGTAGCTCTTCTTAGCTAAATGGAAAGTCGTTCGATCACACCACTGAAGATAGCTACACACTCAAAGTCGTTCTTAAAAAATATGAAATTAGTTGGATTCTGCACCCGCACTCGTGACACCTTCTGTCAAAAATCGCTCACCTTATGAATTTAAATTATCTTTGGTAATTTTTATTATATATTATTATATAACAATTAATGTTAATCTCTTATTTGCTATTTTTTCTTAAAGATTTTTTAGGTAAAAACAATTAAACAATAGAATCATAGTTCCATTCGCTTCTGTGAATCCCTCTGACAGACTTCTATCTCCTTATTAATTATAATTATATTTGGTAATATTTTAAATTATATATATATATATATATATATATATATATAATATATATATTATTATATAATAATTAATATTAATCTCTTATCTACTATTTTATCTTTAAGATTTTTTAGGTAAAAGTGATTGAACCATTGTCTACAATCTACTTGAAAAAAAGAGTACATTCATTCAATTTTTTTTTTTTTAATAGGTAATTTAATATAATTACATTGGATTTAAATTATATATATATATATATATATATATATATATATATATATATATATATATATATATATATATATATATATATATATTTTATTTTGTTTTTTTATTCATTTTTTAAATAGGTATAGTATAGGCGCAGCTATTTAAAGATATAAATATGAAAACAAAGAATAAAATGAGTTTAATTTTCTTTTTAAAAGAAACCAGGAAATGAAAATATTCATCAAGATGATGTACCTAAGTATATCTTAAATAAAAAAACATAACATATCCATCCTTAGTTATAACTGATCATTCTATATTATGGCGGGTGTCTCCAGAAATAGATTAATATTAATTTAATAAAATAAAATAGTATTAGGATTATCTTTGAAGAGAACATCCTTTCTTCACTAACAGTTTCATATATATATATAAAAGATTTGATTAGCTATATTAGATAAAATTAAGAATAAATAGAAATTTTATATTAGTTAAATCTTTTCCCCTTTATATCTTGAAAAAATTTAGTTTTTCAGATACTGCAGTTGATAGATTAATCAATACAGATGACGAAATTGGAATTGTTCTTCAAATAATTTCGATGAAATTGTTAGAAATGGTTAAGTATATATAGTATAAAAGAAGAGCCTATCTATTGTTTGTTGATTATTATATAATAGTTGAGTAAAAATTGTATGACAGTTTGACCAAAAGATTAAAGAAAACATAAGATTAAGTTATTTTGCAAACAAATATATATGTGACATATATCCCCTTTTAACAATTTCCCATTAAATTTCGAAAATATAATTTGTAAATTAATCTCATCTTGAAATTGGATTAATTAAAATAGAATTGTTTCAGATAATTCAATTAGTAAATATATAGTTAATCGGATCTAGTGGAAGGGAGGCACGTTTTATCGCTCCTCAAGTGATTCGATGTTTTGATGGGTTTTTTTCCGTCTTTTTTTGTGATTTTTGTGCTGTCCTGTGAGTTGAGGAGCCGTTTTTTTGTGGATGTGTCTATTATTGTGTTAGCCAGTGTCTCTGGGCTCGTTTTGTGCTTTTTTTCTTTTGGAATTTTGTTCATTGATTTCTTACTTGTCAAGATAAGCTCTCTAATGAGGAATATTTATATAATTCTGTGAATTTATTTATTTATATATATGAGTGAAATTGAAGAATAGAACCTAGACAGACAAGATGAGTTTATGCCTGGCGTGTGAAAGGGTGGTGAAGGAAGGTGAATCTGTGAAATGTTCAACTGTTGATTGCAAGAATGTTTACCATTTTGAATGCGTTGGGATGACGAGGAGCGGCTTTTCTAAACTGAGTGCAAAATCCAAGTCTGCATGGAGGTGTCCGGATGCCTGTACACGTATTTTGAGGGATAATAACTCCAATACACCCGTTCGTTTGATTCACCAGCAGCAGAGCGTTTCTGGGGACGGTCCGTCCTCGTCGGCTTTGTTGGATAAAAATGTAAAGGACTATTTTGACAACAAATTTGCGAGCATGTTGGAGTGTTGCAGAAATGACTTCCAGGAACTCTTGTTGCCTCTAAGGAATGAGTTGAGGGCAGTGTCTGATAGAATTAACGCGTGGGAGGACAAGCTCATCGCCCTGGAGGAGAAAATTTCTGCACAGGATGAAATTTCATTGGTGTTACAAAGCGAGAATAGCGAACTTAAGGACCGAATGCATGATATGGTGAATAAATTGAATGACATCGACCAGGCCTCCAGGAGTTGTAATATAGAGCTTCAAAATATTCCTTTTAATAAAAACGAAAAAACCTTATTAAAGATAAGAGTAAATAGATATTTTATTTAATATGGATTTACTATGAGTTAAGGATACTGGGTCACTTATTTCACATTAAAATTAAAAAATTAAAAAGATATAAAAAAATTTTTCTTTTTCAATATATATATTTCGGGCTATCAACCCATCTTCAGGAAATACAGAAGGTAACTAAATAAAATTTATTGAATGACAGGCTATATATGTTTATTGAACAGAGAGACAGAATTTATCAAATTATTTTTATTTTTAAAAGGACACTTTCTCTTAAGCTGTTATTCAGAAAGAAATTCGGGTTGACCTTTATTTACATAGGATTGTTTGGGTAAAAGGCAAGTTTGTGAGGTCATTGACTTATGTCTCAGGGTTGGAAATGATTTTTACATTTTGATATTAAAAAATCAATTATTATATTTGATTTTATATCTAGTTGATTGTTGATAACATTTTCATCATTTGACAAGGCATATTTTATTTCATGGATTCAAGAATGTCCAATCTAACTTTTCTTTCGAAATGAATAGAGGGAGAAGGAAGGACACGATCTAGCAAGGATGCTAGCAAATGCGTAGAGTCTGATTTATGGGCTGGTTTCATCAATTGTCTGTGTGCTAAATGTTCTTTATGCCGTTTTATAAAAGATCGTCCCGTTTGGCCAATATAAATTGCCTCGCACATTTAGCTTCCCACAGACAATTAATAAGAAACCAGCCCATAAATCCAGACTCTACTTCCGCATTTGCCAATCATCCATATGCCCTAGATCATGTACCTTCTCCTTCCAACCCCTCCCCTATTCATTTCGAAAGAAAAGGATTAAGATTGGACCTTCTTGAATCCATGGAAATAAAATATGCCTTGTCAAATGATGAAAATGTTATCAACAATCAACTAGATATAAAATCAAATATAATAATTGATTTTTTAATATCAAAATGTAAAAATCATTTCCAACCCTGAGACATAAGTCAATGACCTCACAAACCTGCCTTTTACCCAAACAATCCTATGTAAATAAAGGTCAACCCGAATTTCTTTCTGAATAACAGCTTAAGAGAAAGTGTCCTTTTAAAAATAAAAATAATTTGATAAATTCTGTCTCTCTGTTCAATAAACATATATAGCCTGTCATTCAATAAATTTTATTTAGTTACCTTCTGTATTTCCTGAAGATGGGTTGATAGCCCGAAATATATATATTGAAAAAGAAAAAATTTTTTTATATCTTTTAATTTTTTAATTTTAATGTGAAATAAGTGACCCAGTATCCTTAACTCATAGTAAATCCATATTAAATAAAATATCTATTTACTCTTATCTTTATTAAAGATGTTTCACCTTGCACCAACACCACAATCTCTACTGATTATT